>JAQQPU010000270.1:79194-126442 GCA_029168905.1 Artemia sp. Kazakhstan ARC1039
AAAACCCTTGCTCTGAGGGTTTTGGGGGAGTGTCCTCCTCAAAAATATATTTTCTATCAGGAAATCAAATACGCTGAACAAAATGGCTATCTGAAAATTTTGATTGGATGTGTTTGGGGGAATGATGGGCGTTGGGGGGGGGGCTAGTTGCCCTCCAATCATTTTCGACTTAAAAAGGGCACTAGAACTCTCGATTTCCGATCGAATGAGCCTGTTTTTAAATTTCTACGAGAACGCCTTCTATAAAAACCTTATATGCCCCCAGGGCATAACTTAAAACCCTTGCCCTGAGGGTTGTGGGGGAGTGTCCTCCTCAAAAATATATTTTCTATCTGGAAATCAACTACGCTGAACAAAATTTTAATTGGAGGTGTTTGGAGAAATAATCGGCGTGGGGGGGGGCTAGTTGCCCTCCAATGATTTTCGACTATTAAAAAGGGCACTAGAACTCTCGATTTCCAGTCGAATGATCCCCCTTTGAAGTTTCTACGACAACGCCTTCCATATGAAGTGCCTCTGGGAAAAAAATAAATAAATAATAAAACATTGGAGCCGTATGGCCTTTACTATAGGCAACGCTATAGCGTTGCCTCTGAAAAAATAATGTTTGTAGTAGCACTTTTTTTTTATTGGACTAAAAAAATTTTTTGGATTTCGAAATTATTCAACTTTTTTTTTACGTATCTTAAAATGACATAAAATATGCTTACGGCTCTAACAATTGTACTATATGCTTGCTCAGAGACACGATGCGGCTTTCCCACTGATACTTTATGGCTGGTTATCGACAATATCTAGTTTATTGCATGTATTAAATCATTATTTTTCTACGCGATGGAACGATAAACACATAAGTCATATCTTTAAAAAAAAGTGAAGATGGAGCATTTTAATAAAGTGTGTTTACATGACTATGTTATTGTAGCATTGAATGCCGATAAGGAGAAGTATTTAAACTATGAAACAAGTACAAGTGGTAGCAATATTGGAAATGTATGCATGCATTGTCATGACAGTAAGGAATTAAATTTCTTTGGAGTACCGAAAAAATTCAACTCTTATGTTGGTGGATATGCAAGATTGAGATCTCCAGAGATGATTGCACTCAAAGAAAATGCCAACATAAAAATAATCATTGATGATAGATGACAACTCCTTGCTACTGTTGCATTTAACACATTACCTGCTGATACATCCTATCGTCAGCTTTCAGGTATTAGCATTCAACGGAAGATCAAAAAAAGAAAGGCCTACTCTTTGACTACTATCATAAACCATATCTTGTTTACGTGCCGAAACTGTTACATGTGTAAAAATAATGTGATAATAGACAGTGAAATTGCCAGAAAAATAAAAAGGGCATTGGTAGAAAATATCACTATGGAATATAAAGATGAATCAATGAAAAACAAAGTACCAGCAAACATTACTGCCATTGATCAGGATTGGCATTGATCAGGTCAGGTTCGCGTTTGTTTCGCCCAGGCTATTTATTTTTGTTTTACTGTGATTTGCCACCATCGTATCAACTTCGATCATTTGACCCACTTCCTGAACTGCAAGGTCCAACGTTTGAATATTTTTGGATATTTCCATTCTATATAGTTTTGGGGGTAGCCCTTGCAAAAAGGTATGTAGTATGACTTTTTCATATAGTTCTCCTGAACCTTCTCCGTATTTTGCTTCTACTGAAATCCTTATATTATCAAGATATTCTCTTACGTTTTGTGAATGGTCAAAGAATACCATTCCGTGTTTTAATTTATTTGTGGAACTGGTTTCGATAAATCTTTCTTTAAATGCCGCTAACAATTTGTCCACCGTATTTATTGGGAAGCTGGCGTCATCACCTATAGTATTTTCAATTTGACTTAGAAAGGTTAAGGCCTGCCCTTTTAATCTTCATAGGAGCATGCCAACTAACGTTTCTAGCTCTGTTTTTGTTAATTCTACAAACTGGTCCAATTGAATATTAAATTCGTCGATATCTGTTTGTCCATCGTATTGTGGAATAGATTTTGCTATCTCTACATTCTTCGCGACCAACTTTTGCGCCATTAATAGTTCGCTTAATTCTTCTGATATTTTTGGTTTTGAATTAACTCAAAATAATTTTTTTTTTTCACTTAACCTATTTTGGGGGAGGCTATTATCTCCTATGAGATATTTTCAAGGGTTTTCCTGTAATAGCTTAGCGATTATAGGCCAAATTACTTTTTCTTATATATCTGTATCTCTCCAATGATTAAATTCAAATTACAAAGTTTATAGCATAACTAGTTCGCATGTTCTCCTCCAATTTCCGACCGTGCCATATGTAGCGATAAAAAAAATAGGTTGTGTTAATTGTAGTAACAAAGATTGACCGCATCAAATGTAATATCGTGCTTTCAAGCTGTGAACTTATACCTTATTAGTTCTCCAATAGCGCCACTTATAGCGCTAAGGACTGTGCCATATGTAATCTTATTCCTTAAGGCTATGGCGATTAAGATGCGCCAAATATGGCAATGAAGACTGGGGCCAAAAATGTAAAACTATGATTTAAAGCGGTTTACCGATCGCGCCACTCGCTGACAGCGAGAAAACAACATGCGTAGCTATAGTAGGTTAGAAATTCTCCAACTATCAATTTGGGAACGTAACCTCGCTTCCTCGGGTCATCACCGTGTCGATTACCTCTAACGTTATGTAGAAATCAGATTCCAGGGAACGCTACCGATGAAGACCTACGAACTAATTCCCTGCCTTGCGATTAGATACATACATATAAAATAAAACAAACACAATTAGAAAAGCAATAGTTTTATTGAGACTTACATTTAGGTGTACAACAGTGCTTCCCTTCAACTGACAACGACAAAGGCAAGGATAAAATTGGTTCTCAAAAATAATGATGATGGCAATAGAGACAATCCATAATTGAAACGAAAAACAGTTTTTTTCACTATATCACACAAATACAGCTTCTGCGCTCTACTAGGTTTTTCACGATTGGCCCAAGTCCTTTGGAGGGGGCCGCTACCTTGTACTTATGTTTGCAAACTCACTTCATTATGCTCACTAACCGTCCAATAATTTGTTTTAAATATATCTGATGATTAAACGTTACAACTTAAGCTTCCTGAGAAACTTTGTATCTACCATTTTTTTATTACCAAACATCTTGGCGAAATTCCAAACCGAATAGCGTCGTTGTTTGGCTGAGGCTAAAATGCAATTTCTCTTTTTGCTGATTAAGAACTTTTCTTTTTTGAAATTAGATTTAAACTTAATTAGTGGAAGTCGGAATTATCTTTAGAAAGAAAAACATTTTATTTCTTTGTATTTTAAATAAATCACATTTTACTCACGGTACACTATGATCAAATAAAATTTATTGCCACTGCAACGTCCATGCCAATACAATTCATGCGGGTTCTTGACGTTTTCAATAGTATTGAGTCAAACTCATGGTTGATTATTGATGATTTACCTGAATCGATTGAACAGTTCTCAAAGGAAATGCTACAATTGTTTACTGTTCGCTCTCATCATGAACACATTTCCATAACCCAATACAATTCCCAAATACAATACAATATATTCCCAAATACCATACAATTCCCAATACAATAACCCAAAAGCTATTGCCACAACCATACCAATACAATTCATACGGGGACTTGATGTTTTCAATAGAATTGAATCGAACTCGTGGCTGATTATTGATGATTTGGCTGAATACATTGAACAGTTCTCACAGGAAATGCTACAACTGTTCACTGTTCGCTCCCATCATGAACACATTTCCGTTACTCTGGTTCTACACAATCTGTTTTATCAGAGCAAGTGCATGAGAACTCTTGCTTTGAATTGCACCATCTATATTATCTACCGAGTTGTTCGTGACTCAAGTTCTCTAATAACTCTCAATAAACAAATATATCCAGGTGCTCCCAAATTTCTACTTTCAGCGTACAGTCAGGCGACAAATAAGCCCTATGGGTATATTTTGCTAGATCTTAATCAGAATACACCCGAGGATCTACTTGTAGTCACAGATATTTTCGACGAGGAAATTACTGTATATCTTCCGGTGAACAGTAGAAAAGGCTATTAGTTGTCATCATGACATTGAAGAAAGTACACGAAAATAGACACTTATTTTCCGTTCTAGGCACTTCAAAACGCCCACTCAGAAAGGCCCTACTCAAACATGGTGTTGACAAAGAATTTATTAATCTAATATCTGAACTTTGTTTAAATTTAACTGAGGGCAATTTACCACTTTCCAGAAGGTGTTAGACAACAGACAAAGCAACATCGTTCCACTGTACGTGCCTTGGCTTGCGAAAAAAAGGAAAAAATTTTAAAAGAAAATGTCTCCTTAAAGCGGGCGGTAGCTTTTTTACACTTTTACTACCAATAATCGCAGGACTTGTAAACAGTTTTTTCTAGATGGCTAAACCCTATAAATTGACTCCAATAGAACTTGTCCTCTCACCAGTTGAACCCTTTTAAGACAATCTAAGCAAATTCATTAATGATGAAAATATTTCCGATGATAAAAAGCTAGTTTTACTTCAAGATGCACTGCTTCGCGTGGACAAAAATAGACCTTATCGCGAGAGACCCGCCACCGTCACAGATCCCCCCCCCCCCAAACAGGAAATATCTCCTCAAGATTCTGCAGCAACACCGGCTCAATCAAAGGAGAAGGAATTAAATTCCATAGTGACATCAATTGGAAATCTATTGCCAGTGACCTATCGAGAACAGAGTAAAAAAGTATTAACATATCTCATGTTGGAAAGTGGTGGTGATAATTATCAAGTTCAAGTCGATAGAACTGGGAAACAAATTATAATACAGGGAAAAAGTTATAATCTACTTGATTTAATTTGTGATATAGTTACAAATCGTAAAGGACTTTTATCATTTGACAATAATCTATACAGCTTTCTAAATACATCAAACTTCCCCAAAAGTCTTATTGGCAATAAGCAAATTCTAAAGAAATTAAGAGGATATAGTAGAGGTGCCAGTCCTCTAACTACAACGCCACCACCATTTAAAAAAGAAGAAGAAGAAGATTTTAGATCAATCTTGGAAAATACTAGCACTCCTAGTAGCAGCAGTGGCAATGATTTGATAACACCAATTATGACGGCTAGACAAAAGCGAAGACGTATTGATATCAACTCACCGTCAAAAGCACCACCCTCCAGTGTAAAAAAAGGAGTGGACATTACACTACGTGTTCGCGTTCAAAATGGATGAAGTGATAAAACATGTCTATGAAAATATTGGTGAAGTGGGAAGTCTAAGTCCCCCCCCAACGCTTTCTAAACTTGCCTTTGACATAGGTGACAGCACATTAAAATATACAAAAGAGTATCTAGAAAATGAACCGAGTTATACTCTACATCGGAGTCGCAGGCTTCGTGGCAAACAATGTCGACAAACTAAAGTCTTTTCCCATCTGCATGTAATTCAAACAGATCTTTTAACTCTAGATGAGATTCAAAGATGTCACAATATACCCTACAAATATATTCTAGTGGCAATCAGTGTCTTTAGTCGCTATGCATATGCCATTCTATTGCGATCAAAGAGAGGTGTTGAAGTTGTTCAAGCTTTAAAAATTATTCTTGAACAAGATTGCTATAGAAAAATTCAAAGTGACCGCAGTAGCGAATTTGTTAATCCTCATGCGCAAAAGGTTCTATAGAAATATAATACAAAGCATTATCTTAGTCACAGTCCAATAAAGGCTACATTGGCTGAATGATTGATAAGAACGATTCGTCTATTAATTTCAAGAAATTGCACGCTGAAAAATAATACTGCTTTTATTCATGATTTAGATAAAATCATGCAAATATATAACCAACGACCTCATCGATCGCTGTCCGGTGTTAGCCCTCAGGAAGTTCATTGCAGTGAAAATAAATTTGACACTTTTCTTAAGCAATATTCCAGTGAAAAAACAACAACAAAAAATTGTGAGGGTGAAATTCAATGTGGGCGATACTGTTCGAATTAATAGAACCACTAATATTTTTGAAATGGGGAATTATTTATGGAGCACTGAACTTTTTAAAGTTTCCAAAATCCTAGACACTGAACCCACGACATATTAGCTGAGAGATACCAAAGATGATGAGATCCTCGGTGGTTTTTATGAATATGAACTACAAAAAGTTAGAAACAGTAGTGAAATTTATGAAATTGAAAAGATATTAAAGAGCTGTACTTGCAGGGGCAAGAGACAGTTGCTTGTTCGTTGGCTAGGATACAACTCTGATTTTGATTCTTGGATTGCAGTTGAAAACATTAACAATGCCCAATGATTTCTATGTGACATTCATGGCCAAAGTCTCCGATCCTCTCGACAATGATTTGAATAAAACAAGTGATTTTTGGACGAAACTCTCTCCCACTATCAAATTCAACGGCGTGTATGAAGTAGCTCTTGTCGACTGTATTCTCAAAAATACCTTTGATATCCTGAGAAAAGATCGCAAATACGAAAGAAAAAATTAGACCCTATGATTGGCTCCCACCACCCAATAGCGAACAGCATAAAATTCAAATGATCAATTGGATGGATTATACATATGTTGAATTACCATACGAAGAACTCATCTGTATGAATGATTTATGTCGTTCTATCAATAAAAGAGTTTCCGCTCGTAAAAAAGGAGCCTTTCATTTCACCTATTCAAAGGAAGAGGGCAAGATCTACATCAGTTCACCCATTGCTGATGAAAAGGTTATTCTCAATGATAATCTAAAAGATGTTCTTGGCTTTAAGCTCAATATAATCAATGGTAAAAGTGCTGCAAACACTAATTTTATTTTTGCTGACTACCCGCCTGCCTTCTCCACGGACACTTGTATATTTCTCTATGCTTCATTTGTTGAAACATCCATAGTTGGCAATAGCAATGTCCCCCTCCTACGAGTTCTTGAACAAAAAACCAATCAAGAACATATTCATCATTACAATATAAAGCATCTTCAGTATATCCCCGTAAACACTTTCTATTTGGAACTCTGCCAGTTAACACTAAGAACTGAATTAGGTGATCCCCTAGCAATATCAAAAGGTTTGGCTCTGATTACTTGTCATTTTTAACCCATCGTTGTCGGTGTTCAAAAACAAGATGTCTAATAGAAAAGTGGTATTCATTTTTCCTGATATTTACTGATATGTTAATACTCTTGGCCCAAGACAACTGGGCAATGGAATGGACTATTACAAAGATCACTCAGCAATGTCTGGCTATGGTCTTGGCAGTTGGTTTGCTAAGCTGTTTCGCTCTGCACTACCTCTGGTTAGAAAATATATTGTACCGGCTGCGACAGATTTTGCATCATCTACACTATACGATTGGAGCTCTGGCAAGGATTTAAAAAAAAGTGCTTCAGAAAACCTTAGGTTCAGTGCGCGAACCCTTGGCGAACAAATGAAATCTCAACAAAATAGAAAAGGTTTAAAAAGGTCGAGAAACAGTGCACCACTCATCAGTCTCTACTCGGGTCAGAAACGAAAGACATCACCCCTATCAAAAAAAGAAGGAAAAAGACGACACGTACAGTAAACAGAAGAAGAAGTCCCAGAAAGAGAATTGTTAGATCGAAACTGGATTCCTTTTCATAGACTGAACAATGGCATATCTACCGCATAAGGATTCCCAACCTTCAATCACTTCATCTTTAAATCTATTCAAAGCAGAAAATGTTGATGTGAGTGTAAAACATGGATACTACGAAAAATTTTATCCACAACAACCCCTCTCCGATAATATGCACTTTCAAATTTATTCCAATGAAGACTACTTTATGGAAATGTCTACAACATTTATAGATTTACAAATGAAAGTCCGGAAATCCGACAATGGAATGCCAGTTCGCGCTGATGGAATATCCTACGAAAATTGTATATTACATAATTTATTTCTTCAAATCAGTGTCTACATAAATAGCACTTTGGTGAGCACAAGCAACAATCTCTCAAATTATACAAACTATATGCAGTTCATGCTGATGACACCCAGGTCATACAAGGAATTGAGAGGCATCTCCAATGGATATGAATATATTACTGATACTAATAGTACAGATGCACTTAAAATGCTACAACTAGTTAATTATATCTAGTTGAAAAAATATATAATGAAATATTTAATATAACCCAATGGCTACCACCCAATATTAAAGTGGATATAAAATTGACGCTTGCTCCATCCAATTTCGTTTTAAGAAAGGAAATTCCTGCCAATCCTGATGTAACTTTCTCCCCCACCTCGGCAATACTACATGTACGAAAGCAGCAGGTTATGAGTTCTGTTGCTTTGGCAGTGGAAAAACTGAGAGCCAGTGGAAATAATATTAAACTACTTGTTCCTCGTACAATCAACATTCAACGTCATATTGCCACAAGCTCACGCACCTTCACCGACTCATGCTTTATCAATGGCGAAATTCTGTCAAAATTAGCATTGGTATTTGAAAAAAGTGCTAGTGCAATAGGATCGTGGACTGGCTGCCCACATAAATTTGAGATGTTTGGGCTTTCATCTCTTGTCTGCAAAGTAAATGGAATCCCACTCTACCATCTATCTTTTGATAAATCCTATAGGACATTGTATGAGTTGACAATGCAAACTCTAGATCATGCTTCACAACTATTTGAAAATGGTATAACCGAAGAAATGTTCGCTAAAACACATGGCATCATTGTAATAGACCTGTCTGGCACCCAGGATATGAGTACAGTACGAACGGGGAGTGTGCGTTTAGAGTGTGCATTTGCGACCCATTACCTGAGAGTATTGCACTAATCTCATTAAATCAATTTGAAACCTATTGGGATATCACTCCCGAAGGGAGTGTTCTACTAGACCTTGCGCCATGAACACCAGTCAAATAATCAATGTATTTAATATAGACCCCTACATGTCCAAATATAGATCCTATTGTCTACCCTCGGACTTCCTTAGAAAAATTCAAAGTGCCAACAATACCTAATCATTTTTAATAGCAGTCCGTCGACTGTGAATACCGGCCATTGGTTGTGCATCTTTCAAACAATGAAGACGATTGAATTGTTTGATCCTCTCGGCCTACCCTATACATTCTACACTCCACACATCAACAATTATATTGAAAGCAGCGAGAAAACTATTATTCAAAATCGGAAGAGAGCACAGGATCTGAGCACTAAAAGTTGTGGTTTCCATGCGCTACTATATTTCGTGTTCAGATGTCGCGGCTATACTTACAAGCAGTTTCTCAACATTTATGTAGACAATCCATGTCTGAACGACTTTATGGTGGAAAATATCCTCTCAGACCTGTATAATATTGATTTTAGTGCCCTACGAGTTATGTGCTTAAAAAATTGTATTTGAATTTGTTTATTAATAAAAAAATGTATATATACAACAATGTCTTTATTCTACACTTTAGATTTTTTCTTCTTCGGTGTATAGGCAACTGTCGAGAACCACTAATGCTGGTAGATCATTTAAATTCAGTGTATATTGATCTTGATTGGCAGCAAAGTCAGGGTCACATTTTCTAAAGTACAATGTAACTTGACTCTTGTCGTATCTCTTTGTGTAGTCAATGATAATGTTTGCATTCATATTGTGAAATTCACGTGTTTCAATCTGTTTATTTGAAGCAATATCACATACAGCGTTTTCAAGTGGTGAATCACATTCGGTAACTGCCAAATAAAAATCACTAGGTTTGTAGTCATAATAGGCAGTGTTATCACAACGATGACGTAGAAACCAAATTGTCTTGTTACCACAACAGTTGAATCGTAGACCTGATTCTTCCTCCCAAAAAATTTAAAACCACGACGATACCAATCTCGTAGAAATAAACTAAAATAACGTTTAGGGTTCTTTCCAATCATACAGGATAAGTATTCTCCCACTGATCACATTTGTCATAGTGGCAATTGGAGCATAGTTGCCCTCTAGGGTGAGAGTCACATCTCTTCAAGACATGAATTACAGCCTTTAATTTGTACTGCATATCCTCTATGTAATTTACATGGATTGCATAAATTGCAATTTCATTATATTCATCAATAATTGTACATATCTCACATAATGACCAACTTTCAAGAGTGTACATACATAGTGGACATGTATAGATCATTTTTTGGTTTCCGATGTCAACTCTCTCACAGCTAAAAAGAAACTGATCCACGTTTGATAAATTCAGAGGGAGATGGGAGAGGAGTAACCCTGTGACGTTACATAACATCTTTCGAAGGGGGAGCCATCTATATATAATCTATTGCAATGTTTTCAAAAGTATATCCACGATATTATTCTTCTTTGTTTCAATTAATATATCAATAAATTGAGTAAAAGCATTTGAGTCACGTTGTAAAAGCTTCATACAATAGTCCAATGGGGGACAATCATTCCCCATTATATTGACAAGTGTTCCCTGAGAAAATAACTTCCGTTGAAGAGATAACTCGAGAAAATCGTCATCCGAAATTAAATGTTTTTTCATAATCACAAGATTCGACCTAATTCTCGCTTTCTCAAATTTATTCATTTTTCAATCCTAACACTCTTTCTGCTGACTCTAGACTATCCACGATTCGTCCTACTTCAAGAATATTCGATAACCTATGAAAATCTAACAAAAAAAGGGAACATGTTCGATTTCAAAACAATTTTATTGTGCTTGATCGTACAACAATAATATATATTACACATATACAATTACCGATATAACTTATTGTCCTCTATATGCTTCACTATTGCATTTGCAGCACTTTGAAGTCTATTCAGATGTGCTATATCGACTTTTGCAGCGAAGCATAATTGGTCCTCCAATTTAAATTTGCTCAATGATAACACGCATCTTGCATATACTTCATCCCATTCAAGACAAAGACGTGATCCTCTCGTGATTTCTACCGCAATGTTTGGTACTCTTGTATCATTGCTGCTGCTGCCAACTCCACTATCAACTTCTAATAGTGTAAACATTCCATTCATTATTGTAAATATATCTCAATGAATAAATATATGAGTAAAGTCAAACTGTTCTCACTCCTTGAATTTTATTCTCACACTAATAACAACTATACTGAAAATTCTTCCTTTTATCAGTTGCGTCACTTCCCGTTAGTATTTCCGACGCCCATGATTGGTCTAGAAAGAGACACGTGATCTTGTTCGTAACACGAATTGTAGCCCTCTGATTGTCTGTCATCTTGTTCGTATTGTTGTTCGTACCGTTAGTAGGTCAATGACATTGTTCATATCGCGGTATAAGATCCCTTTCTACTGAAGTACCAAGCTCAGTGCAAACAAGTAATATCTTCCACTCTTCGACGATATCTTTCAGGTCATTGTTACTCAGTAAATTTGGAAACTGAGCCAGAAGTGGTGCTAGGTTTGGTTGATTTTACTCTACTCCCATAGTATAGCGTGGATGAAGCCTATCGAAGTTTCTTACCGATGAATACCTGGAGTTGAAAAAAGACTTTCTCATCTCATCACAGAGCATGATTAAAAATATCCTATACTCTTTTTAAATTCAACTGCAGCGGATAGAGATACCTATTCTTTGGCAAAAATCACTTTCACTCGGCTCCCACATTCCAAGCCCTTGATATCGACGTAGTAGTTGTTGTCCTGTGAGTTTATGAGGCGGGAATCACTTTCTTTGGTATAACTAGGCAACAAAAAGTGGGATGCAATTGTCTTGTACACTTCACAAAAACGATTATAGACAAAATGAATTTGGGTGTCCTGTGCCTGAAATTGCTTGTTTAGGTATTCGATATACTTCAAAATACACACAAGGAAGGTAAAGTAAGCCTTGAAAACCGCTGACAGCAGATTTTGTAGCAAGACAGTAGCCTTTCTCGGCTTGTTGGTATCTTTAAGACTTTCTGCACGGAAGAAAGTCAAGCAATCCCACTGCTCCAAATATCGAGCTACAATGGCTTGTCTAGACAACCCTCGAGTTGTTATAGGTCTCAAAATTCTATGTTCTTTCAACTAAATTTACTTTTGCAATTCTAAAATCTCACTGGCCTCTTTTGGGCTCTGACAAATATAGCTGTATACATCCTGACCAAAACCTTGAATTTCTTTTGGCAATTGTTTGCCGGTAGTACTAGCACGTATGTGAATGGAATGGAATGAACAACCAAGTACAAATAAACTGGAGCAGTCTTCTGACAGTTCCGCCTAAACACCACCTTGCTGTGCCATCATAACCGACACATTGTCGGCAGCAAATCCTATTAGGTTAGCCTTTGAAGCTCCAATTTCTTAAAAAATTAATTCAGTTATGGCCAGAAAAATATCTTCAGCTGTACATTGCTGAACTTCTATAAGTCACAAGAAGGAGTCTCTTACAGGAAAACTGTCTTCTCGATCAACACCATTCAGATTAAGATGGAGAACAACTATATCCAGGCTTTTTTCGTTACTCAAGTTTGTGCTTTCATCAAATATTATCGAGAATGTCTACTTCTTGATGATTTCACACAGATCTTCGAAACCAAATTCACCAATAACGTTGTTCATGAGAAGAGAGCGATGTTAAAATTAAGATTGTACCAAAAAATTTCAAATGTACCACATTGTACCAGGACCTCTAAATTGTACCAAAAACGGTAAAATTGTACCGCGTTGGCAACGCTGCAACAATACGACAATGGTTGAAAAAGTGTGACAGTTGACAACGCTGCCCCTTGTACACATTTGCGTCTCGTGAAACGCTAAGGGTAAGTAATCGGGCTTGTCAGATATGTCATCTTGGAATCTTCATACATACTCCAAGAGTAGCCTATAGGCAATCTGCCTTTCGACATTCAAATTCTATTAGCTCTCATCAAGTGTCCCTCCCCACGGCAATCTTTGGTAAAAGGTGAAGATTAGCTTGATATAAGGAGAGGCCTGAGCTATGAAAATTGCTAGAGTTGACTTGAGTATTTAAAAATAAATCCTAGTAAATTATTATTGGTTTTTAACAAGGGTTGAAAGCAATAAGGAATTCAATGTTCAATCAAGTAAATATGGGCAAAAAAAATCATATGATGAGAAAACATATTCAATAAGCAGCTTTATTGGGCAACTTTAATGACATGGTACTAAAACCATATCCCCAGAAAATAAAATAAATATTCAGTAATCAGGTTCAAAAATTATTGTAATGTAACTGACTGGTCGATCAATTGCTGTAGCAAGAGGCCCTACTATTTAAGTCTTCCAAGAAGCTTAACTGTAGCTGTAGTGATGGAATTTTCACTTTGATATGTTGTGAACGTAATTGACTTGACGAAATGCATGGTGACCAAGGGCATTTCACTTTTTAAGAGTAGCCTCTGTGACTTAATTTAAATTTCAGCAATTTGATTCGAATTCTGAAAATTTCGGGACCATTTTCTATAGAGTATACGCTCAACTCTCTCAGAGGCTTGGAATTTAAATTATAACTTTTCCGTAATATCTCAAACATGTAAGTTAATCAAGAAATTAATCTTTTCAAAAGGGCCCAATGATCAGTTTTACGTGTCGAATTGTTGTCTTAACAATATGAAATTGAATACCTTTTCCTTTCAACTGCAAAATGTGTAACACATAAAAGGGGACCAAAGGAAAATACTTTTCAATGTGTGGAAAGGATCCTTGCGAACGCAGTCACCAACTACCAAAAAATACGCTGTTGATTACCCCCATTTGGAATGATCAGAGGGGTCAGCCAATTCGAAGCGCAATGGAAAGGCCTTAGCCTTACCCTGGGAGCGTCTCTATCATGATAAAGGCAGCTCTCTACTTTCGTCAGCCAGGTTGAGGTAAGCAGTGTTACCAACACCTCTAAACAAAATGTACCACAAATTGCATGAAAAATGTACCAAAGACAAAAAAATATACCATATCCCAAATTTTTTTCCGTGTGTTACGCTTCGCGTAACACGCGGATCGTCGGTGACGTAAAGTACTATCAATGAATATTTTTCATAAGACATTTTCATTCATTTTTTTTCTCCATTCTTTTGTTTTTCTTTCTCTTCTAATACAGCACATTACCCCTGACAGTACTTGAAGAAATTGTTCGGAGTAACATATACAAAATTTGTACCTGAATCGATTGATATTGATGTACTAGATTTAGTTGGATCCGATCATAGAGCTATTAAGCTTGAGCTGAAGACTGGGAAGCTTCAGGATGTTGTTCCTCGAGTTAGAAATTTATCTAATGGGGAGCTTAGATTAGAGGGCTTAGGAAAAAAGAATTAGATATGATTTAAATGATAATGATTTTGAAAAACTTAAAAGGGAGCTTATGAAGTTGCATATAACAAATAAGTTGAAAGCGTTAGAAGAAGATGGAAAAGATATACATGGTATAATTATGGAGTTAAATGAAATAATTTGCAGTTGTGCAGCATCGTGTAATCTGAATAAAAACGAAAATAAAAACGAGCGATATTTTGATTTGGACTGTAAGTTAATGAAAGAAAAGGTCAGATATTTATTGAGTCATTTAAAAGAATGTGATAAACCTGAAGAGCAAAGTTTAAGATTAGCCGAATATAAAGATAAAAGAAGAGATTATAAAAGGTTAATTAAAAGGAAAAAAAAGAGTTTGAGATTAAGAAGAAACTGGATATTGCAAATTATTTTAGAAATAAAGATTTTAAGAAGTTTGGGGTTATATAAGGAATGATATTGGAAATGAAAAAGGAAAGACATAGGTGGCTCCAGACGCCTACTCATGGCCTGATTACCTAGAAAGCTTGGAAGGTGATTGCGCAGAATTACAAGAGGTATCACATACCACAGAGATGGTTGTTTATCCGATGAAGGAACATGATTATGATTTAGTAGGGGAAGTGAGTAATGATGAGGTTAAGTTTGTATTCAAGAATTTAAAAGGAGGTTCGGCTGCTGGTGTTGATGGTGTACCAATAACGTTATTTAAGAATTTTCTTTCAATTTTTATGTAGATAATCGTTTTTCTTTGTAATAAGGTGTTAACTTCAGGACAATGGCCAAATGAGTGGAAGAGATCATTGCTTTTGCCGCTTTTTAAGAGAGGTAACCCTAAGTTGCACATAAATTATCGTTTAATAGCGCTAGTCCCTGCTTTAAGTAAGATAATGGAGAAAATACTAGATACAAGGCTTTCTAAATGGTTAAATAAAAATAATATAATACATGAAGAACAAGGAGGTTTTAGGACAGGGTACGGGACGGTAGATACAATATTTATTTTAAAGGCATTAATTGATAAAGACGGAAAGGGAAAAACTTGTCTGTATGTGGGATTTCTGGACCTCCACAAGGCGTTCGACAGTGTCGACAGAGAGCTATTAAAGGATGCCCTGTTTAGAATTGGCCTCCCTCATTTGTTTGTGAGGTTGATAGTGAGCATGTATATTTGTGTGAGTGGAATCGTGTTAGTTGGTAACAGGTTTTCTAGGTTTTTTAATATTAAGCTGGGTGTAAAACAAGGCATCACTCTTTCTCCTAAATTGTTTAACATTTTTATAAATGATGTTGTTGATTATCTAGAGAATAGATGGGCTCCGAATGTTAGTCTAGGGACCCATAAACTATCACTACTATTATATGCAGATGATATTGCTTTGGTGGCTAGCACACCGCAAGATCTGCAGACGCTTTTGAGTCTTATACAAGAATATTTGCAGATGAAAAAATTAAGGCTGAATGTTGAAAAGAGTGAAGTTGTTATTTTTGAAAAAACGAAAACAAGTGGTGAAGATAATTATAAATTAAAATTTAAATACAAAAATTTTACCAGTATTAGAATAGGGAGCGGAGATTTGGGGCGGAGAAGCGGCACAGAAGTTGGAGTTCCTCCAGCTCCAGTATTATAAAAGACTGTTTGGATTACATCAGACAACCCATTCACAGGTTCTGAAAGGTGATATGGGCCTGTTTTCGTTAAAACTACGTAGGTCTATTTTGATGCTTAGATTTTGGTTGAAGATCATTAGGTATATTGAAGATAGACGTGCTGCTATAGTAAGTGCTGCTTATTATCAGATGTTGAGCTATGGTTCGAAAACGTCGTGGCCATCCCAAATTAGGTCATTACTAGAAAGAGTGGGAATAGCTTACTTATGGAATGACGGTCTTGGTTCCCCTGATCTACCAAAAAATTTAGTAAGCCAGGTACGATTTATCTTAGAGGGTCAAGAAATTCAGTATTGGCAAGGGCTGGTTTTAAATTCTGCTACATTGAATCATTATAATCAGGTTAAACCTAGTTTTGGAGAGGAAATTTATTTTAAATTCAATTTACCGGCTGTGATTTTATGTCGATGGATTCAGCTTAGGGCGAATTGCCTTCCAATCCAGAGCAGACAAATGGTGTTCGACAGGGGGATAGTACATCCTGATGGTCGGTATGTGTGTCCTCTTTGTAGGGACGAGGACGAAGATTTGGACCATTTTCTCCGAAAGTGCCCGGTGCTCTGTGATTTAAGGGAAAATTACTTACATGGGATTGTTTTGCTGCTTCCAAAAATCTTACAAAGTAGTAATCCAACTACAAGATCTCGTATTGGTGCGTACATAGAGAAGGGATTAGAAAGAAGGAAATGTTTTTACAATTAATTATTATTAATTATATGGAATTAAAGTTATTTTTTTGGTAATTTACCAGAAGGTATTTTTCGCTATGTATCATGTTAATGTGTGTTTCGTAATTTGCTCTGTTGTAATTTTTTCTATTTTTCATAATTTTTGTGTGTATATGGCTCTTGGGCTTTTGAAATACACGATCTATCTATCTATCTATATTACAACAGAAATATTTTACTACAGGCCAACAAAAGTCGTTGTTTTTCGGCCATTTACGACCATTTATAAACTTGGTAAACTTTAGCAAACTTTTTCAAACTCAAACAAGCAGAAATTAACATGAGTAGGGCTCAAAATTCTTATGCCTTCCCAAGGCCAGAACATAACTTGCATTTTACTGAAAAAGTATAAATGTTTTTACTTTCATAACTTTAATAAATCAAATAATATTAACATTTTGATTACTAAATAACAGTATATGTATATTAAACTGACAAAGAACATTCATTTGTATTTTTTTCAGTAAAGTGTAAATAATTCAGTAAGGTAAAGTGTATTTTCACGCTTGGTAGATTATTTGATTTTATTTTTGCTCTTTTTTGGTTTAATGGAGTCCTTTACTTTTCTTTGAAAAACTTATTTTGCGGAAAAAGTTTTTTTAATTAATTTACGTTCGTTTTATATTGACGTAGTCTTTTCAGGGAAAAAGAAAATAATAGTTTAAATCTTTTCGTTTCTTTAAGACTTTATAGTTTGGCCTGTTATTTGTTTGCCTTTGTGAGTACATAGTTGTTTTCTTCCATGTTGACCCAGAGGGAACCTAAAAAAAATATCAAATATTATTCATATGCATAAGAATGATCTTGTTCAAATAATTTATAATTCTTTCTTGTGGGAAACTGAAGTTGTTTTACTCCACGTTGACTCAAAGGGAACCTGAAAAACAAAACGTATCAAATATCTTTCATGTGCTTAAAAATATTTTTTAAGTAGTTTATAACCTACTTACGTGAATCTTATGTTTTTTTTTCATGTTGACTCAAAGGGAACCTGAGAAAGAAAAAAAACAAATTTTGGTCATATGCTTTAAAAAAATCTTTTTCAAATAACCTACCGCTTACTTACTTGAAACTAAAGGTGTTTTCTTCAATGTTGACTCAGAGGTAACCTAAAATAAATATCGAATATTATTCATATGCATAAGAACAATCTTTTCAAAAAAAAGTTTAACTTTCTTATTGAAACTGAAGTTATTTTATTCCATGTTGACTCAAAGGGAACCTGAAAAAGAAAAATATGAAATATCAAATATTATTCATATGCTTAAGAATGTTTTTCTTTTATTATTTATAACTTACTTACGTGAAACTGAGTTTTTTTTATTCCATTATGACTCAAAAGGAACATAAAAAAGAAAAATATCAAAAATTATTCATATGCTTAAGAACAATCTTATTCAAATACTTTATAATTTACTTACATAAAACTGAAGTTTTTTTTCTTCCATGTTAACTCAAAGGGAACCAAAAAAAAGAAAATATCAAATATTAGTTATATTCGTAAGAATAATCTTTTTAAAATAATTTATAACTTACTTACGGGAAACTAAAGTAGTTTTATTCAATGTTGACTCAAAGGGAGCCTTAAAAACAAAAAGTATCAAATATCGTTCATATGCTTAAGAATATTTTTTAAGTAGTTTATAACCTACTTACGTGAATCTTATGTTTCTTTTTCCATGTCGACTCAAAGGGAACCTGAAAAAGAAAAATATTAAATTTTGGTCATATGCTTAAGAACAATCTTTTTCAAATAACCTATAGCTTTCTTACTTGAAACTAAAGGTGTTTTCTTCCATGTTAACTCAGAGGTAGCCTAAACCAAATATCGAACATTAGTCATATGCATAAGAGCAATCTTTTCAAATAATTTATAACTTTCTTAAGGAAAACTGAAGTTGTTTTATTGCATGTTGACTCAAAGGGAACCTGAAAAAGGAAAATATCAAATATTATTCATATGCTTAAAAATATTTTTCTTATATTATTTATAACTTACTTACGTGAAACTGAGTTTTTTTCTTCCATGATAACTCAAAAGGAACATAAAAAAGAAAAATATAAAAAATAATTCATGTGCTTAAGAACAATCTTTTTCAAGTACTTTGTAACTTACTTAAATAAAACTGAAGTTTTTTCTTCCATGTTAACTCAAAGGGAACAAAAAAAGAAAAATATCAGATATTAGTCATATTCATAAGAATAATCTTTTTCAAATAATTCATAGCTTACTTGCGGGAAACTGAAGTTGTTTTATTCCATGTTGACTCAAAGGGAACCTGAAAACCAAAAATATCACTCATATGCTTACGAATTTTGCTTAAATAGAATTACGAGAATCTTATTTTTCTTCTTCCATGTTGACGCAAAGGGAACCTGAAAAAGAAAAATATCAAATATTATTCATATGCTTAAAAATAATCTTTTTCAAATAATCTATAGCCTACTTACGTGAAACAAAATTTATTTATTTCCATGCTGACTCAGAGAGAACCTGATAAAAGAATATCAAATATTAGTTATAAGCTTAAGAAAAATCTTTTTTAAATAATTTATAACTTACTTACTTAAAACTAAAGTCGATTTCGTGAAACTAAAGTGAAACTAACTAAAGTGAAACTTACAACTTTACGTGGAAATAAAGTTGTTTAAATATTTGTCAGATGTTTAAGGACAAGCTTTTTCAAATAACTTATAAGTCACTTACGTGATATTGAAGTCGTTATCTTCCATGTTGACTCAGAGGGAACCTGAACAATAAAATTATTAAATATTAGTCATATGCTTAAGAACAATGTTTTTCAAATAATTTATAACTTATTTACGTGACACTAAAGCTGTTTTCTTCCATGTTGACTCAGAGGGAACCTGAAAAAAAATCAAATATTAGTTATATGCTTAAGACCAATCTTTTTTAAATAATTTATAACCTACTTACGTTAAATTGAAGTCGTTTTCTTCCATGTTTACTCAAAGTGAACCTGAAACAGGAAATATTAAATATTATTCGTATGCTTAAGAACAATCTTTTTCAAACACTTTATAACTTACTAACGAGAAACTGAAGTTGTTTTCTTCCATTTTAACTCAAAGGGAACTTGAAAAAGAAAAATACCAAATATTATTCATATGCTTAATAATATTTTTTAATTATTTATAACTTACTTACGTGAAACTTTTTCTTGTATGTTAACTCAAAGGGAACCAAAAAAAGAAAAATATCAAATATTAGCCATATTCATAAGAATAATTTTTTTTTCAAATAATTTATAACTTACTTACGGGAAACTGAAGTGGTTTATTCCATGTTGACTCGAAGGGAACCTGAAAAACCAAAATATCAAATATCATTCATATGCTTAGGAATTTTTATTTTTAAATAGTTTATAACCTACTTACGTGAAACTTATGTCTCTTCTTCCATGTTGACTTAAAGGGAACCTGAAAAAATCAAATATTATTCATATGTTCAAGAATTTTTTTTAATAATTTATAACTTAATTACGTGAAACTGAAGCTGTTGTCTTCCATGTTAGCTCAAAGGAAACCTGAAAAAGAAAAATATCAAATATTATTCATATGCTTAAGAAAAATCTTTTCAAATAATAAGCTTTAATGAGCTGCTAAAATCAGATCCGCCAGACTGCATAGACCCAGGGATTGTTGCCGCTGCTGCAAAAGCTACCCTTGCCCCCAACGGCGCCGAATTTTCTCCTGGGGAGATTAAATCGGCAGTGAGGAAACTGCAAAACGATATAGCACCTGGCACATATGTCATCACTTCAGAGCTACTTAATACGGGCGGCCCTACAATGATACTATGGCTGCAGATAGTGTCCAGCGTAATCCGGTGAACTGAAGTTATACCATCAGACTGGAAAAAAGGAATCATCATGCCAGTGTTTAAGCGCAAGGGCAGCAATACGGATTGTAGTAACTACCGTGGTATCACCCTACTCTTTGTTCCTGGAAAGCTGTTTGCAATGCTCCCGTTTGAACGTGCAATAAGTTTCCTATATGCTTTACGCCACCCCCAATAAGCTGGATTCTTGCAAGGAAGATCGACAACTGAACAGATTCATACGGTAAGACAGATCGTTGAGAAGACACTGGATTCAACAAGAAAGCTTACATAGCTTTCATTGACTTTCGTTCTGCCTTTGACACTGTTGACAGGCAGTCCTTTTGGCTAATCCTGAAAGCTGCGGGCCTGCCAACAAAGATTGTCAGCCTCTTTAAAGAAGGCTACCGCAGCACAGAAAGTGCCGTCCTTGTTAAGGGAGAGCTTTCTTCTTCCTTCACCATCAAAATGGTATACGGCGAGGACGCGCTGTTGCACCTGAGCTGTTTAAATATGTCGTCGACAACATTTTGAACGAGACACACCGTGCCCACCCTTTTGGCATAAGTTATGCCGGGAGGACTTTGTCTGATGCTGATTTTGCCGACGATGTAGCCGTTCTCAGCGAAAATCTTGACCAGCTTAAGTCTGCACTCGACACATTCTTCTCCACTACCTCTGCGGTTGGGCTGAAAATAAACTGGAAGAAAATGAAGATCATGCCCGTAGAAAAGACCACATCGGCATCACCCTTAAGTGCTGTGATCAACGGCCAAGCTGTTGACATAGTAAGGAGGCTCACTTATCTCGGATCAATTATTTCATCAAATGGCACACTTGACGCCGAAATCTCAACCAGATCAGCCAAGGAAAACTCTGTATTCGGACGTCTCCTCAGAGCAGTCTTCCACAAACCACAAATTAGTCACCTCTCAAAAGCCCGTATCTACAACACAACAGTCTCAAGCACAACAGTCTGCTGTACTCTTCTGAGACATGGTCGATAACCCAGACACAGCGAAGAATGGTTGATGCCATCCAAACTATCCTCATCCTTAGCACTGGACAGGGCTGCTTGGAGAAGAGTGACAGCGTTGTCAACCAGTTCCCTCTAAGCTGGCAACTCTGCTGAGAAAGAGCGTTATGTCAAAGTAAGTCAAATTCTCAAAGGGAACCTGAAGAAGAAAAATATCAAATATTATTCATATATTTCAGAACAATCGTATTCAAATAATCTATAGCTTAGTTACGTGAAACAAAAGTTTTTTTTTCCATTTTGACTCAGACGGAACCTGAAACTCTGCTGTACTCTTCTGAGACATGGTCGGTAACCCAGACACAGCTAAGAAAGATCGAAGCCATCCAAACTAGACATCTACGTCGAGTTGAAAGCTTCAAATGGTATGACAAGATCCGCAATACTGAGATCCTTAGGACCTTCAAGTTAGCGAACCTCTCCACCCAAGTCGAAACTCGTTCTCTAAGATGGTGCGGCCAGTTACTCCGCCTCCCGCCAACTACCCCTGCACGGATCATATCGGACTTCAATTCCTTGATTGTCTGTAAACGTCTTCAAGGGAGGCTGCGCATCAGATGGGCTGATGTTATAAATCAACACCTCTTCAACCGCAACATTGACTCAAATAAGGCCCCATCCTTAGCACTAGACAGGGCTGCTAGGAGAAGACTGACAGCGCTGTCAATCAGTTCCCTCTAAGCTGGAAACCCTGCTGAGCAAGAGCGTTATGTCAAAGTAAGTCAAATTCTCAAAGGGAACCTGAAGAAGAAAAATATCAAATATTATTCATATATTTCAGAACAATCGTATTCAAATAATCTATAGCTTACTTACGTGAAACAAAAGTTTTTTTTCCATTTTGACTCAGAGGGAACCTGAAAAAAAAAATCAAATATTAGTCATATGCTTATAAACAATCTTTTTGAAATAATTTATAACTTACTTACTCGAAACTAAAGTTGTTTTCTTCGTTGTTTACTCAGAGAGAGCCCGATAAAGAAAAATATCAAATATTAGTCATATGCTTAAGAACAATCTTTTTGAAATAATTTATAACTTACTTACGTGAAACTAAAGTTGTTTTCTTCCACGTTAACTCAGAATATTTCTCAGAAAAATATAGAATATTTCTCAAATGTTTAAGAACAATATTTTTCAAATAATTTATAACTTACTTACGTGAAATTGAAGTTGTTATCTTCCATGTTGACTCAAAGGGATCCTGAAAAATAAAAATATCAAATATTAGTAATATGTTTAAGAATAATCTTTTTCAAATAATTTATAACTTACTTACGTGAAACTAAGGTTGTTTTCTTCCATGTTGACTCAGATGGAAACCTGAAAAAGAAAAATATCAAATATTAGTCAAATGCTTAAGAACAATCTTTTTCAAATAATATATAACTTACTTAAGTGAAATTGAAGCTGTTTTCTTCCATGTTGAGTCAAAGGGAACCTTAAAAAGAAAATATCAAAGATTAGTCATATGCCTAATAACAATCTTTTTTAAATAATTTATAACGTCATGAATTTAAATTTGTTTTCTTCTGAAAAAAAATTAAATATTACTCATATACTTAAGAAAAATCTTTTTGAAATAATTTGTAACTTACTTATGTAAAACTGAAGCTGTTGTCTTCCATGTTAGCTCAAAGGAAGCCTGAAAAAGAAAAATATCAAATATTATTCATATGCTTAAGAACAATCCTTTTCAAATATATTTACAACTTACTTACGTGAAACTGAAGTTGTTTTCTTCAATTGAATCAAAGGGAGCCTGATAAAGAGAAAATTCAAATATTAGCCATATAGATAAGAATTATTTTTTTCAAACAATATATGACTTACTTACGTAAAACTGAAGTTGTTTTCTTCCATGTTGACTCAAAGGGAACCTGAAAAAAATATAAAATATTATTTATATGCTTAAGAATAATTAAAAAAAAAATTGTTTATAACGTAGATACCTGAAACTGAGGTTTTTCTTCCATGATGACTCAAAGGGAACCTTAAAAAAGAAAAATATTAAATAGTATTCATATGCTTGAGAACCATCTTTTTCAAACAGTTTATAATTTATTTACGTGAAACTGAACTTGTTTTTATCCCTGTTGACTCAAAGGGGACCTTCAAAAGAAAAATATCAAATATTATTCACATGCTTAAGAACAATCTTTTTCAAACAATTTATAACTTACTTGCGTGAAACTGAAGTTGTTTTTTATCATGTTAATTCAAAGGAAACCTGAAAAAAATATACAAAATTAGTCATTTACTTAAGAACAATGTTTTTCAAGTAATACCTGTATATAACTTACTTACGTGAAGCTTAAGCTGTTTTCCTTCATGTTGACTAAAAGGGAACCTGAAAAAGAAATTATCAAATATTATTCATATTCTCAAGAATATTTTTTTCGACTATTTACAACTTGCTAACTTGAAACTCAGGTTTTTTTCTTCCATGTTTGACTCACAAGGGAACCTGAAAAAGACTAAAACCAAATATTGGTCATATTCTCGAGAACAGTATTTTTCAAATAATTTATAACTTACGTGAAACAAAAGTGGTCTCCTTCCATGTTAGCTCAAAGGGAACATGAAAAAGAAAAATATCACATATTATTCATAATGCTTAAGAGCATCTTTCTCAAATAGTTTATAACCTAGTTACGTAAAACTGAAGTTATTTCATTCCAGGTTGACTCAAAGGGAACCTGTAAAAAGAAAAATTTCAAATATTATTCATCTGCTTAAGAACAATTTTTTTTTTAAATAGTTTATAATGTACTTACGTGAAACTGACGTTTTTTTTCTTCCATGTTGATTCAAAGGGAACCTAAAAAAGAAAATATCAGACATTAGTCATATGGTTAAGCACAATCGTTTTCAAATAATATTCAACTTACTTACGTGAAACTCGAGTTTTTTTTTCTTCCATGTTTGACTGAAAAGGGAACCTAAAAAAGACAAATATCAAATATTAGTCACATGCTAAACTTATTTCCCATTGGTTGCATCATTGGCTGGTTAATTGTAGTCAGAGAAAAGCCAAGACAGATAGTCCAAGTAACGTCTGCGGGGAAAGAAGACCCTGTTGAGGGTGATTCTTACTTGAAATTGAAGTTGTTTTCTTCCATCTTAACCATGGGCGCCCATGGTCAAGATGGAAAAAAGGCAACAATGATTTAGCCAAAGGCACTGGGTAAATGCTGCTGCCTTATTTCTTATATTTTTGTTTTGAGATTTCTATTATATAGCAACTCCCCCTGGAATTCAGCCTATGGGCACTCATGATCTTGACTCAAAGGAAATATGAAAAAGACAAATATCAAATATTATTGATATGCTTAAGAATATTTTTTTTAAATAATTTATAACTTACTTACGTAAAACTGAGGTTTTCTTTTCTTCCTTGTTTACTCCAAAAGGAACCTGAAAAAGACAAATATCAAATATTAGTCATATGCTAAATAATGTTTTTTTTTAAATAATTTGTTATTTACGTGAAACTAGAGCTTTTTTCTTCCATGTCTACTCAAGCGAAAACCTAAAAAAGACAAATATCAAATATTAGTCATTTGCTTCAGAACATTCTTTTTCAAATAATTTATAACTTACTTATTTAAATATAAAGTTATTCCGCCTTGTCAACCAAAATTGAATCTTAAAAAGAGACATTTCAAATATTAGTCATATTTAAAAAAAAAACTCACTCGAAACTGCAGTTTCCTCGTACATTTTGACTAAAAAAGAGCCTAAAAAAGCAGTGTGTTTAGTATTGATAAAGTAATAATTTCAAGATGTAGTCTACTCTAAGCAAAAATAGCCGATACCTGGTGAATAATTAACTAAAACTACTTTTCTTACTCTAAGTATTAACTTTTTGTATTTAGTATTTAACCCTTGGGTTATTTAACCTTTGAATATTTAACCCTTTAGCAAGGGTTTTGTGTGCTGCTGTACTTGTATCTGACTATTACCTTTCTCTTCAAGAGCAGCTAAAGACTAACTTGACGCGAAAATTACTGCAGTATATAACCTGTCTCTTTAGTATGACGTCATCCTATCTTATGACTGCGCCATCTGTTAAAGAGTTGATGTAATTAGTTTGCGATGTTTTCCTTTGAAATGACGTCATCCCGTTTTTCGAACGCATCATTTAGATAAAACATGACTCATAATAAATTGGCTCTCTTGCTCTTACTTGAAATGGAAGTTTCTTCTCCATTTTTGACACAAGCAAAAAAATGAAAACTGGAAGTTTTAATTTTTTGAAAACTAACAATAAATAACAGACATTATTTTTGCTCTTAGCTTGGAACAGGTTCTCAACTCCATAATTGCTAAAACCTTAAAAAACAAAACAAGATCAAACGTCAGCCATGTGCCAAACAAGATTATTTTTCTCACAGGATTTTTAACTTACCTACTCAAAATTGAAGTTTCTTCCTCCATTTTGACTCAAAAGAATACCTAAAACAGGAAATTTTAAATATTAGTCATCTGCTGAAACCCTTAAGTTGCTTTCTAAATAATTCGCAACTTACTCGATAGAAATGTTTTTCCTGTATTTAGAACCAAAAGAGGACCTGGAAAAAGGAAATATTAATTTTTAGCCATATACTAAAGCTCTGCAGATGAAGGATGACAGATTACCGAAGATTGTTCTTTTCGGCCAACCGTCTAGGGCTCAACAGCGAACGCGAATAGAGAAATCAAATTTGTCGAAAGTTGTTCTTCAAATGATTTATAACTCATTTGCTCGAAAAGAAGTGAAACTCAATAATAACTGAAATCCGAAAAATAGAAAAGGAAATCAAATATAGGTCATATGCCAAACAAAATTGTTTTCTTAAAAGATTTTTAACTTTTTAACTCGAATTTTAAATTTCTGTTTCTGTATTGAGTCAAAAGAAAACATGAAAAGGAAATTTTAAATAGGTGTCCTTTGATAAAACCCTAAGATTTTTTTTCAAATAATTTATAATTTACTTACTCGAAATTAAATTTTCTTCCTCCATATTGGATTAAATAAGATTTAAGAAAATGTTATACATTAATCATACACAAATACACAATTGTTTATCATAATTAATTTTTTACTTACTAACTCGAAACTAAAGTTTCTTCCTCGATGTTGATTCAAAAGAGAAAATAAAAAGTGAAAATATAAATATTTGTCGTTTTCTAAGACCCTGGAGTTTTTTTCTAGATACCTTACAATTTTATTTACTCAAAACAATTTTTTTTCCTTGACTTTTAATCAGAAGATATCCTGAAAAAAGATAAATATCAGGCACTAGTAGCTCAGTCCAATTATCTTGAGGCTGGCAAGCCGAGAATAGAGTACTTGAAAAACAGCTTCATCTGACGTTGCAATAGAAAAAGGTTGACTTCGATCTAGAATGATTCTCCTGAGGAAGGTATTCTTAAAAATTTCTCTGTTGACTCTTATAAAAGAAGATACAATATTCATTTAAAAACCATGATAAAAGATTGTTCTTTTCGGCCAACCGTCTAGGGCTCAACAGCGAACGCAAATAGAGAAATTAAATTTGTCGAAAGTTGTTCTTCAAATGATTTATAACTCATTTGCTCGAAAAGAAGTTAAACTCAATAATAACTGAAATCCGAAAAATAGAAAAGGAAATCAAATATAGGTCATATGCCAAACAAAATTGTTTTCTTAAAAGATTTTTAAATTTCCGAAAGGTGTGTAAGTCTCTAAGAATTAGAAACGTCTGTGAGATGATCTGTAGTAAATGGATCGACGGTGAAATAATAAGAGGATGGGCCTTACCAGTGATAAATACTGAGGAGGATGAACTAGCAAAAAAAAAAGTTATCAGGGATGTGCCAGAGAAACTCCATGAAGTAATATGGTGTAGTCGAGAAATGAAAAACCAAGGCTTGCTGAGTGATCAGGTGAAAAATGCCGAAAGGAAAACGATAGTGGATGGATATTTAGAGAAAACGGAAGAAGATGAAGTGGTTTTTCACGTGAAAACAAAAACAACCACTTGTGAATTTTAAGCTGTCGTTTGAGAAAACGCATAGCGTGCCATATAGTCAGTTTATAAAGGAATTTATTCTTCTGTTTATTCGTGAGATACTGCCGCATCAAGATCGAGTAAGTCGTTTTACCCAAGATGAAGGTCCAAAGTGCAAGCTTTTCGACAAAATAGTGATAAATGGCCTGAAGCATGAATTTTTCAATTGTAAATATAGTGAAGGAATTGTAGATAATTGTTTTAGTGCCTTAAGAGATCGTGGAGTAATTTGGAATACTGAGGAAGGAAAGATAAGGTTGATTAAACTGAATGTAGAAATTTCTGGAAATGAGAGGAGAGAGCGAGCTGTGGTGTTGATTGTGATGAAACTATGTGAATATGTATGGAAAAGAAGGAAGAAGAGAAAAGGGATTGAGTTAAGAAGGTTTGGTTATGATTGTAGGAGAATGATAGCGCGTTTAAGTGAAACTGAAAGGTGGAAAGAACGAGTGGATATTGAGAGGATGGAGTTGTTGGTTGAAGAGTTTATTGGAAAGAGGTAGGTTATGTTTGAGGAGATATGTTGTGAGTGTTTGTTTCAGTGTAAGTAGAAATGGGTAAAACAGCGTTGACAGTTTTTATAATTTTGTTTTTGTTTTGTTTTTGGTGTTAAATAGTAGCCGAAGTATAGTTAAAAGGGAAAAATGAAAAGATAAAGTTGAAAAGTGGTATCATTTAACTTTCTTTGAGGTCTTTGTAATTTGTAAATATGTTGGTGTATTTTTTTCTAAAAGAAAGTTATACTGATAGATAATTTGGTTTATTTGTTTTATTATTACTAATTTAATTAGTTTATTTTTAATTTTTTTATTATTATGATTTGTTTATATAGGAGACACGTAAGGTCACCACCCGGAAGAGTTTAGAGGTATGGTAGTAAGTAGCCACCTTATGAAGGGCTTCCTGTTGGGGGAGGACGCCCTTTTTCACGGGAATGGCTAATTTTTTTTCTTTTATTGGAAGGTTTTTGGTAGTATATGGTGACTTGAAGTGTGTCCAGTTCGGCTGTTATTTAATAAAAAAAAGAGTAAGTGACGTCTAAAGTTAAAATTAAATGTATTTTGAATTTAAAATTTGTCGTCACTGAAAGGAGAGGAGGTTGTTTAATTAAAAAAACAAAAAAAAAAAGAAAAGAAGAAGACACAATTTCCGAACCCTTTGACTACAATGAACAAATTCGCTATCTCCAAATTTTTATTGGACGTCATTGGGGAAATGATGAGTGCGGTTGGGGTTGGGGGGGGGGGGGGTGCTTTCTTGCGACTTAGACTCAAAAAAAATATTCCATTCTAATTTCAAAAGAGCCCCATCTGAAGTTTATACGAACATCAATCGAAAAGACATATTCCCCCCCCCCATAACTTCCATCCTCCTCCCCCGGCCGGGGGGGGGGGGGGGGTGTCAACCCTGGAGTCATTGTTATATGTTCTTTGGGTTATTTTGAGCAAAATCGCTACCTCATAATTTTGATAATATTCGTTTGGTGAAGAGGGTTAGTTGGGGAGGGAGAGGGGGAGTGCTTGCTGACCTCCATCACTTTTGACTCTGAAAAGGGAGCTAGAACTTCCAATTTTCAACCAAATAAGCCTCCTCTATAGTTTATACAGCCATCCCTTACATAAAAAACCTTAACTACCCCTGGGGCAAAACTTACAACCTTGCCTCAGGTTCTGGGTGTTTGTTTCAACCCCGACAGCCTTTTTATATGATATTTAGACTATTTTGAATAAAGTGGCTATCTCAAAATTTCTATTAGATACATTTCGAGACAATACGACGTGTGTGTGTGGGGGGGGTTTATCTGCCCTCCCATCACTTTGACTCTTAAAAAGGCTCCTAGAGCTTCTGATAACGAATCCAATAACTCCCCTGCTAAGTGTATATGGCCATTCTTTCTATAAAAAAACCTTATATACCCCCAGGGCATAACCTACAACCCTTGCCCTGAGTGCTGGGGGCGGGATTTGTCATCCTCAAAGACATAGTTTCCCGAACTTTCAACTACGTTGAACAAAATGGCTAGCTCAAAATTTTGATCGGAAGTATTTCAGGAAATGATGGGCGTGGTGGGGTGAGGGGCATTTGCTCCCCGATCACTTTCGATTGATAACAAAGGCACTAGTCCTCTCAATTTCCAATTCATTGAGCCCTTTTTGAAGTTTCTACGACAACGCTTTCTATATTAACCTTATATGCCCCAAGGGCATAACTTACAACCCTTCTCCTGAGGACTATGGGAGATTGTTATCTTCAAAGACATAATTTCCAGACTTTTCAACTACGTTGAACAAAATGGCTACATCAAATTTTCCGGACCTTTTAACTACGTTAAACAAAATGGTTATCTGAAAAATTTTGTTGGATGGGTTTGGGGAAAAGGTAAGTGTGGGAGGAGGGTTAGTTGCCCTCTAATTACTTTCGACTATTAAAAAGGGCACTAGCCGTTTCAATTTCCGATCGAATGAGCCCTTTTTGAAGTTTCTACGACAACTCCTTCGATATGAAGTGCCCTGGTCTAAGACCAAAAGAAAAAAAAATACATTGTGCTAACATCGTTCTTTACTTAGGTAGCGTTATTGCACTGCCTACGATTAAGCAATTGTATTAAGAAATTTATATTTTTTATGTGCCAAATTACTAAAAATTTGAGATAGCCATTTGCTCAAAAGCAGTCCAAAAAGCACATAGCAAGGCCTCTGGGGCAAACACAACCCCTTAGAGTCTGGAGGCCAGGGTTGTAAGTTATGCCCCGGGGAGATATAAGCTTTTTATGGAAGGTGTGGTTGTTTGAACTTAACAGGAAGCTGATTAGATTGGAAATGTATAGTTCTTGTTCCCTTTTAAAAGTCAAAATTGATGTAGGGCAACTAGCCCCCCCCCCTCCCTGACAACCTATTTTACCCAAACATATCCAATCAAAGCTGTGAGATAACCATTTTATTCAAAATGGTTATCTCACATATAACAATGACTTCAAAGTGGACGCAACCCTTCAGAGCCCAGGTGCAAGGGTTGTAAGTTATGCCCCGGGCATATAAGGTTCTTATGGAACGGATGGTCGTATAAACTTCAGATCGGATGGGGCTCATTCGATTTAAAGTCAGAATATCTAGTGCCCTTTTAAGAGTCAAAAGTGAAAAGAGGACGGCCAGCCACCCCCAACAATCCTATCATTCCCCAAGACACATCCAACCAAAATTTTAAGAGAACTATTTTATTCAGTATTATTGAAAGGTCCAGTAATTATGTCTTTGAGGATGTCAACCTCCTCCCATTGTCAACTTATATTATGTCAGCTTATATTATTAATTTAGACCTTTAAGGGTAAGTTGTGGGGAATTCTAAACTAGCCAAAAGGCACTATATGTATACTTTCAATATTACCACTACGATGAAATTAAAATTAAGGTGAAACTCTTAGAGAACGTTTAAGAGTTTAAATTAAAGGAAAAACTGTTTACATGCAGGTTTTCAAAAGGCCATATAAGTAATGTCATAAGCAGCACCACTCTATAATAGCTAGAAACCTCAATGAAGCTTTTAAAGGAACTAACTCAACTCAAAATTAAAAGTTCTGGTGCTCTTTTTAAGAGTAACAAGAGATTGGAGGGCAAGCAGCCCTTCTCTGAAGCCCATTCATTTTCCAAACGCATCCAGTCAAAACTTTGATACAGCCATTTTATTCAGCATAAAATTAACATGAGTAGGGCTGATAACCCCCATGCCTTCTCAAGACCAGAACACAATTTGCGCTTTACTGGAAACGAAATAAATTTAAAGTGTTTTCACTTTTCTTACTTTCATAAATAAAAAACTATCAAAACTTTAAGGAATAAATATCAGTATATGTCAATTAAACTGACAATCCACGGTCATTTGTTTTTTTGTTTTGTTTTTTTCAGTAAAGCACAAATTGTGTTCTGGTCTTAACAAGGCAGGGGGTTATCAACTCTGCTCATGCTAGTTTTTGCTTGTTTTGATTTTGACTCGGCTATTTATTGTAATTTCTGTCCGTTTTGAGTTTCATTTATTTATTGATAGTGATTTGTGGTAGTTTAATACTGCATAAAAAAGCCAATATTGCTGGTGTAGCAATTGTCGTGATAATTCCATTTTCAGTTTTGGTGAATATTGGTCCAAGTCGCTTTTTACTTCCAGTTTTTTATCACAAACTATTTGATAAGATTCGCTTGTGACGAAATCTTTTTTGAACCTGTTCATCTTGTTTAGTTAAATAGGACAATAAAAAGAAAGAGGGTCAATTCGACAGCTAGATAGTAAGTCTAAATTTTGTTTTTCTTTTGCTATTCTATTTTTTTTTAATGTCTGAATATATAAGGGATTTAAGTTCGAGGGGGAGAATTGTCCTGTTTTGAAAGAGGTACATTTTACATGGCCATTATAAAATCAAAACGTGGTATCTATGCAGGCAGGAAGATTTTTGAGTATCTCTACTCCTTTTGTAAACTATTCTAAGGCATAGGAAATTGCATAAGGAAAAGTCTATATCTGTTATAATCTACGGAAGTAATAATTCTTTCTGTAATTTTTGTTTGAACTTAATTTTCATCTAAGATTAAATTCATAATAATTAAATATATTATTGATTAAATAAATTGATCCCTTTGCAAGGATTCCTTGTCGTTTAAAATTTACTGTATTTTGTTTCATTTTACATGCAATTTAATTGCTCTTTTTATTTGGGAGTTTTTTTCCAAAAGTATTTAAAAATAAACTTATTCCTACGAAAAAAATAACCTGAAATATATTTCCTGTCACCTAACCACCACTGCTATTTTGGTGTCTGCCCCCCCCCCTGAAAAATTTTCTGCCGACAACATTGCAACTGACCTTCCTCTAAAGCCCTGACCTCGTTTGATGGCCATGCATATATTCATTTCCTCTTTTCATCCTGCAAGAGTGAATTTTAGAAATTGGAGTGAGTGTGACAGTTTATTTTTTTATTTAGCAACCAATGAAAAATTTAGGAAAATAAAATACTACGACCATATTTTTGTCATGTTTAGGAGTGCAAATATAAAATATGTCAGTAAAACGTGCTGATTCTTGAGAGTTATTAAATTAGAAAAAACGTGAGAAAAAAGTTTCTTTAACTGAAAGTAAGGGGTGATATTAAAACTTAAAACGAAAAGAAATTATTCCGTATATGAAAGGGGCTGTCCCCTCTTCAATGTCTCACTCTTTATGCTAATTTTTTTTTATTGTTTAAAAAAATATAGTTGTGAGAAAGAGTCAAACTTTAGCATAAAGAGCGAGGCGTTGAGGAGGGGACAGCCCCTTTCATATACGGAATGATTTCTGTTCGTTTTAAGTTTTAATGTTGCTTCTTGCTTGCAGTTAAAAAAACTTGTTTCTTTTTTTTTATTTAATTTCTGAACGTTTTTGAATTGATGCAGGTTTTTATTTTGGCTCACCGTACATGAATAATTAAAACGAAATTTGCATATTATTTTTTTTTTTTGGTTAAATGGCTTTCTTGAAATTTCGATCTGACGATTTTGAGAAAAAAAGGGGCAGAGAAGGGGGCCTAGTTGCCCTCCAATGTTTTGGGTTACTTAAAAAGGGCACTAGAACTTTTAATTTTATTTACGAACGGTTTTATTAGTAATAAATATACGTAACTTACGAATTAACTTACGAAACGAACTTCTATGTTCGTATATTTTTATTACGTATACTAGGGGGTTCGCCTCTTAGTAAATACTTCGCTCTTTGCGCTAAAGTTCGAATTTTGTTCCAATTCTTTAAGAATGACCCTTAATCACAAACGCCGTTAATTAGAATAAATAGCTCTTATGAAAGTACTAAAAAAACTTTAGCGTAAAAAGTGAAGTATTGACTAGGGGGTGAACCCAATCATATACGTAATAATTTCTGTTCGTTTTAAGTTTTGATGTTGCTCCTTACTTTCAGTTGAAAACTTGTTTTCTTATTTAATTTCTAATCGTTATTTAAATAATGCTGGAAAATCCGGGACCCCCTTCATAGAAATTTCCCTTCCCCCATGAAAACTTCCCCCATGTAAAAATCTTCCCACGTAACCCCCCCCCCCCTCCCTTCTAGAAAAAAATCCCCCTGAAAACTTCTGTATACTTCCCAATAACCAATACTATATGTAAACATTGGGTAAACTTCATAACTTCTAGACCTTCCCCCGAGGACTATGGAGGATTAAGTGATCCTCAAAGACATAATTGTTATATTTTTCGACCATGCTACATGGCTATCTCAAAATTTTGATCAGGACTTTGGGAAAAAATGAACGTGGGAGGGGGCATAGTTCCATTTTTTGGTCACTTAAAAATGGCCCTAGAACTTTTAATTTCTGTTTGAATGAGCCCTCCCACGATATTCTAGGGCCACTGGGTCGATACGATCACCCCTGAGAAAAAAAAAACAACAAATAAATACGCATCCGTGATCTTTCTTCTGGCAAAAAATACAAAATTCTACATTTTTTCAGATAGGAGCTTGAAACCTCTACAGTAGGGTTCTCTGATGCGCTGAATCTGGTGGTGTGATTTACATTAAGGTTATATGACTTTTAGGGGGTGTTCCCCCTTTTTTCAAAAATAAGGCAAATTTTCTCAGGCGCGTAACTTCCGATGAGTAACACTAAACTTGATAAAACTTATATATTTGAAATCAGCATTAAAATCTGATTCTTTTGATGTATCTATTGGTATTAAAAGTTTCGTTTACTATTAAGCCGGGTCGCTCCTTGCCTACAGTTCATTACCTCGAACTGTTTGATTTCTGGTATTGTTTAAAATAGGAAAATAGCATTGCATAAAAATAAAAACCATGAAGATAAATAAATAAATGAGAAATTAATTATTTGAATTATTCATAAAAGAAATTACTGCTCTCTATTTCAGTATTATTAGATGGCATAGGTATATAATTATGAAAATAAATAAGATACAACAGCGATTAAATCTGAAGCGGAATTTTCTGTCAATATTTAGGCGCCCGAAAATTTTTAATGGCTGTGAAATAGCCCAACAAAATTTTTACACATTTTTTTTCATAGTTCAGTTTACTAGATATGCTTCGAAATTTCATAAAACTATTTAATTCTGGGAAAATAGCAACAAAAACCAATATTGTCGACTGTTCTTCAGCGAAATGGACTAAATTAGATGAACATTCAAAAATTTTAGTGCCAAATTTTGCTCTCCCAGCTTCAAATAGACGCCATTTCTCGACTAGTTGTTCAAGATGGAAGGTGAACAGAGAGGATCGAAAAGTTATGCTGGCCTCTATCCCAAAAGAGGACCAGGGAACCGAGGGAGAGCGAGGCTTTTACCTTGATTCAACTGTTTATGGGTAAGTTTTAATTGTTGATGCTGTTTTAAGCACATTTAGCCTTTTATTATAAGGTGAATTGCTTTTATTCAATAGGTCCCTTTACCCCATTAGGCTACTGCAATAGCTATTTTTCCAATTCTCTGATAATTAAAAGAAGACCAATCTAGATCAGGTTTTGAATTCTATATTGTACTGTAGGCTATGGGCTTGTAATTGATTTGAATTGTGGCTTTTAAGGGAAAATCTAACAATTTTTTGACAACATGTAAAGTCCTTTTTTTTCTAGATTAGGTGGTAGGCCTTTTAAGTCATTTATGTGTCTAAAATGCCTTGCCTTTTTCCTGGTTTAGTATTTCATTTTGTGGTAATTGCTAGGCCTATAAATCTACACTCAAGGCAAGAAATTGATAGGGAGCACCCAATGACCCCCCTTTTCCCTAGACCTATTGGAATTTTGACAAAACAACATTATAACCTACCTCAATTTTTTGTATAATTCTAGTTTAGCTACTTTTTGCTATCTTAGAAAGGGGTTAGGTTAGGGGACTAGCCTAATTTTCAGATTGTTTTTCTGTGGTTTTTGTTTTGAAAATGCATTTCCTGTTATTTGAATGGAATTTCTAGCTATAGCCTATAAATTTTTTTTTCTTCTAAATTTAGGAAATGTATTTTTAGATCTTTGAAACCTCTTAGATTGGGCTTTAGTTCTGAAAATGCAATTCCTGTTATTTGAGTAGAATTTTAAGCCTTTTCAATGTTTTTTTTTCAAAATTTAGGAAATCTATTTGCATATCTTTAAAACCTTGTAAATTGGGATTGAGCAAAGTTGTGAAGCTGAAGACAAATTTTGTTGTAGCCTACTTCACTTAAGCAGAAGATCTATTTTGCAAGGCTTCACTTTTATAACACACCTTGTAAAGGTCAGGACCCTCTAGAGGGAGAAGGAGTGGAGGTAGGTACTTCAAAATACTTTAGCTTATAGACCCATCCCTGAAAGTCTTATTTTCCTAACCTAACCTCTTTCCAAGATAGCCAAAAGTAGCTAAGGTAGAATTTTACTAAAATGAGCACTCATATCAAACTTGAAAATATCTGGGTAAACTTGCAGAATAGCAGCTGTCCTGAAGGAGACATGCTAGAACAAAAAAGGAGGTGTGTTTTATGTTTTTTATGGCTAAAGTTGCATTTGTGACTGTTCACCATCTCCAGCAGACACACAAGTAATGCTCATGAAGCTCTACAAAGCACTAGTTTACCTGTGCCTAGAGGTTGGAATGTCCCTGGCATCACCCTACTTTAAACAGGACAAGGAAATAATGGAAAGAGTGCAACAAAGAGCAACCAAAATGGTCAAAGGCCTCAAACAAATGCCATACAAAGAGCGTTTATGTTTCTTGAAGCTTCCTAATCTTGCATATCAGAGGAAATGTGGCGACACAATTATGGCCATTCTGTGACAAGAGGACATTCCATGAAAATATTCAAGAAATGCTTCTCAATCTGAGAAAGAAGCCATTTCTTCAGCCAGCAAGTAACAAACTTGTGGAATCAGCTGTCTGAAGATACAGTGGCTGCTGATTTGATGGGTGCATTCAAGCAAAATCTTGGCAAAGAATGGCAACATTCTTTATTGAAAGCTTTGTCATAGAAACTTGAAAAAGGGCTCATCCGATTGGAAATCCAAATGGCTAGTACCATTTTTAATAGTCAGAAGTGATTTGAGGGCAACTAACACCCCTCTCACGCCCACCTTTTCTTCAAACACATCAAATCAAAATTTTTAGCTATGGTAGCCATTTTTGTTCAACATAGTTAAAAGTTCTAGAAATTAGGTCTTTGAGGATGACGACCCCCCCCCTCCCACAGCCCTCAGGGCAAGGGTTGTAAGTTATGCCATGGGACAAATATGGTTTTTACAGTGTTGTTGTAGAAACTTCAAAAAGGGCTCATTTGAGTGGAAATTGAAATGGCTAGTGCCCTTTTTCATAGTCAAAAGTGATGGGAAGGCAACTAACACCCCTACCACGCCCACCATTTATCCAAACACATCCAACCAAAATTTTGAGATTGCCATTTTGTTCAAAGTAGTTGAAAAACCTGGAAATAATATCTTTGAGGATGACACTCCCCCCACAGCCACCAGGGTAAGGGTTGTAAGTTATGCCCTTGGGGTATATAAGGTTTTTATTGAAAGCTTTGTTGTAGAAACTTGAAAAAGGGCTCATTCGATTGGAAATTCAAGTGACCAGTACCCTTTTTAATAGTCAGAAGTGATTTGAGGGCAACTAATCCCCCTCTCACGCCCACCTTTTTTCCAACCACGTCCAATCAAAATTTTTAGATAACCATTTTGTTCAACATTGTTAAAAGTTTTAGAAATTGGGTTTTTGAGGATGATAACCCCCTCAGAGCCCTCGGGGCAAGGGTTGTAAGTTATGCCCGGGGGGCATACACAGTTTTTATCAATAGTGATGTTGTTTGAAACTTCAAAAAGGGCTCATTCAATTGGAAATTGAAAGGGCTAGTGCCCTTTTTAATAGTCAAAAGTGATTGACGGGCAACTAACCACATTTTCCCAAACACATTTCCCACAGCCCCCAGGGCAAGGGTTGTAAGTTATACCCTGGGGGCATATATGTTTTTTTTTTTTTATTAAAAGCGTTGTTGTAGAAAATTCAAAAAGGAATCATTTGATTGGAAATTGAAATGGCTAGTCCCCTTTTTAATAGTCGAAAGCGATTGGAGGGCAAGTAACCCCCCTCTCACACCCACCATTTCCCCAAACACATCCAATCAAAATTTTAAGATAACCATTTTGTTCAACGTAGTTGAAAGGTCCGGAAATTATGTCTTTGAAGATGTCAACTCCCTCACACCCCTCAGGGCAAGGGTTGTAAGTTATGCCCTGGGGCATATAAGGTTTTTATAGAAAGCGTTGTCTTAAAAACTTCAAAAAGGGCTCTTTTGATTGGAAATTGAAAGTTATAGTGCCCTTTTCAATAGTCGGAAGTGATTAGAAGGCTTGACATTTTTATAGTAAAGATCGATGTGGGTACAATGTATTATTGTTTTATTTATTTTTTGACCAGGGCACTTGGTATCGAAGGAGTTGTGTTTGTGATCAAAAGTGATTGGAGGGCAACTAGTCCTTCTCCCACGCCCTCCCTCCCATTTGCCCATTGTGTTTAAAAACTAAATGTTGTCTTAAGATTAAATCAAAATGCACTGTGTTAATGCTAATTCCCAATAAGGCATCTCAGCAGTATCCCAAGAACGACTGAGGGTATTATGTTCAAACTTTCGGGGCTACTTCTGCTCTTAAAATTCAACCAAATCAAAATAGCGTAAGTGTATCCAAGCTATCAAAGAAAATAAACAGATTTTTTTGCGAATGGTATCAAGTTTTCTATTTCAGGTCAACTAGAGGAGGTATGAAACTAAATTAAACAGTACCATTTGTGTCCAGATTTTTAAAATGGTGTATGTTGTTAAAAATTGCTGAAAGTTTTTTTCCAGCATACAAATAGCAGGCCAAACTATAAAGTCTTAAAAAACGAAAATGTTTAAAGTATTATTTTCTTTTTCCCTGAAAAGACTATGTCAATATAAAACAAACAGAAATTAATTAAAAAAAAACTTTCCACAAAATAAGTTATTCAAAGAAAAGTAAAGAACTCCATTAAACCAAAAATGATTAAAAATAAAATCAAATAAATCAACCACGCGGGAAACTACCGCAAATTAGCTTCGCCTCCCCAAGGCCAGACCAGAACATAATTTGCACTTTACTGAAAAAATACAAATGAATGTACATTGTCAGTTTAATGTACATATACTGATATTTAGTAATCAAAATTTTAATATCATTTGATTTATTAAAGTTAAAAAAGTAAAACGTTTATATTTTTTTAGTAAAGTGCGAATTATGTTCTGGCCTTGGGAAGGCATAGGGGTCTTGAGCCCAACTTATGTTAATTTCTGCTCGTTTTGAGTTTGACTCGGTTATTTATTGTTATTTCTATTCATTTTGGGTTTCATTTATTTATCAATGCTGATTTGTTGTAGTTTCACGCTTGGTAGATTGTTTGACTTTATTTTTGGTTTAATGGAGTTCTTTACTTTTCTTTGAAAAACTTATTTTGTGGAAAGTTTTTTTTTATTATTAATTATTAGAAAGGACCAACGCCAGTAGATAGATTCTTCAATATATAAAGATACCTATTCCTAGAAGTCCCAGTAATTTTGTCATTTTTATTGTTAAAATTATAAAAGAGAAATTTTATACATATGTTTTTTTTTTTCAATAAAGCACAAATGATGGTTTGGGCTCCTGAAGGTCATAGGGGAGTAGCCTTAATCCTGTTTGTAATGACCTTAGTTCATTTTAGGTTTGATGGTCAATTTTAATTTTGTTCATTTTTAAGGTTCATTTATTCATCTTCAGTAGTACCTATTAACTTTGCGTTTGGTTTGATTAGTTGATCCTCCATTTTATTACATTTCCTATATTAAGTTTTATTGTTACTGTCTTTCAAGAAATGCATGTCAAGATCCTTTAATAAAAAAAAGAAGTTATGTGTTGTTGTCCTTAAAAAAAGAGCATCATGTCAATACAATCAAATTTGTTTCATAAACTTTTTGTCTTAATTGTTGTTTCCTTGGTTTTTTTATCTGTGGCGTCTAAATGCCCAGAAATTTCAAAGCAGATCAAGAAACCTTCAAGAGCCCAAACCATCATTTGTGCTTTCCTGAAAAAAACAAAACAAACATATGTATAAAATTCAGCCCATTTTGGAGTTTGACAAATTGATAAATTTTCACGATATTTTTGCCTCTTAGGTTTTTTTTTTTGCCCAGTATAGATGCCTTGTGAGTTGCTAGCCAATTGAAGACAAAACAATAAATACAAGAATTATTTCCAATAGATTTTGTCTTCATTTAGATACCCTTGTCTCTCTCTACATGCCCTGTAAGTCTAAGTCAATGTGGGAAAACAGAATTTGGTAGTCCAATCTCAGGTGTCACATGAGGTACAACCAATCTTAAATTCTTCTTTTTTCATTGTTGTCTACATGACTGGACATGTGGAGAGGAGGATAATGCTCCCAACTACAAAACAAGAAGATCTTAAAGAAATATATAGAAATAGGGGAATAAGAAATATTTACTTAAAAATATTTTTAAAAACAAAGCTTCTGGTAGAACTTGCTTCCCTAGGAAACATCCTGACAATGCTCATGTATCTGGCCGTGTTCTCTGATTATCCCTTGTTGTCACAAACCAATGCGGTTGAAATTAGTTTCAATTTGTTCTGCCTAGGGGTCCACCTGACCTAGAAACTTATGAATGTGGTTTTTAAGGTTATCACAGAGGCAAAATATAAAGCCTTGTTTTTGTGTATCTCGAATCTTTCATTCTTTTGGTCATAAATGATGAAACATGAAGTCAAGTAACTGAGTCCTAGTTGTAATTTTTCTGTAAGTTTTTCTTATCAACTCTATTGGAAGTGCTTCTTGAAGTGCCTAATACTTGGTTAAATTTAATTTCCATCAATCTCCAGAAACATTAGACATTGTTAACCACAATATATTAGTTGAGAAACTTGTCACTAAATTCAATATTAACTCTGTTGGCGAAATTGGTTGCCTCCTTGTTATCAGACATAGCACAAACAATCAAATATCTAAATGATTATTCCAATCCTTTCCCTATCCACAATAGAGTACAAGGTACTCTTCTAGGCCCCCTCCTTTTCTAAATTATGATTAACAGCCTCGCTAAGAAATCTCCTGATTGACGGAAATATGTCAATGATGCAACAGTCAGGCCCAGATTTACTAATAGGCTCTTTAATTACTTTTGACTCGTCAGTTGCGTTCTGTTCAGCTTTGACAGCCCAGAACTGTCAAAGCTTTAAATCCAGCCCTGGCAACAGTTCCACATGAGAACTCCCCTTGTCCTCCCTGCCATGCCACATTAACATGCCATTTTAATAGCCTAGACACAGTTTCTTTTGACCTACCGCTACCCCTCCCACAAGTCAAAATTCATGGTCCACTTTGCCCCTTGATAAGCGCTGAAGATTGTTTTCGAGGTAATGTAGATACACTATTTTGGTAGCCTGGGTACAAATGATTTCTTTTGGGCTACATCAATACTTTGTCAAAAATAAATTCTAGTCCAACAGGGGCTGGTAGTGCACAAAATTTTTAACGTCTTAGAGGCCAAATCTTTGACTCCTCCACTCTGTCCCCTCCCCCAAGCGAAGATCCTAGGTCCACATGCTTCCTCCCTTCCAACACTCCCTGAAGCTTTTAACTTTTCCCCGAAGCTATTCTTTAGATATTTCAGATTTGATGTCAAAACTCAAGCTGTATTTGGCCCCTAATACTCAGTGAAAGTTTCAACTTGATATCCCAGGCCATTTCAGAGATATTGCATATGCTATTTTGAAGATCTTGTACCACATAGTAAACTTGCAAATAAGAGATGAATGAAGTCTTAATTTCTATAGGGGCTTGTAATGCAAAAATTCTTGTGCATTGGAGACATAACATTTAAAGCCACTTCCCTTTTCAAAGAAGTCTCCATGCAACCTAAAAGTTTCAACTGCTTTCCCCAAAAAATTCCTGAGATATCTATGGTATTTTGAAGGCCTGAATGTCTATAATGCCTTAAGGTTTACCTCTCACAAATGAAAAGTCGAGACCCACCTGACCCCTAATGTCTCTTGAATGTTTCAACTCGATTTCCCAAGCCACTCTTGCGATGCTGTGGATGTCATGTTTTGTTAACTTTGGTAAATTTAAAGTCTTTTGATATAGATTGTGGCATCACCATGAATTGATTCTATTCCTACAGGGGCATAGTGCCAAAAGCTTTAGGCAGATTAGAGACGAAATATGTCCAACCCTTCCTGTCTTCTTACTCAAGTTAAAATTCGAATCCGCATGGTCCCCCCTCCCAAATAAACTCCTGGAAATTATTAACTTAATCTTCAAAGCTGTTCTAAAAGTATTGCAGACAAGCCTTTCTTTTCCTTCCCCTTCGTTCTCCTACAAAACATGTAAAACCGTTTTGGTGGACTGGAGACTAAAATTGTTAATGATCTCTCCTTCCTCAACCCAACATTTTAATTTTCTTTGCCCTACTGGCTTTCCCAACTCTACTTGAAAGAGCCAATTTGATCCCCCAAGGTATTGCAGATATGCTTTTTTGATGATCTGGATGCACTTAGCGGTCTTTCATTTTACCTTCGCCCACTCCCCCAGGTCAAATTTCTGAGATATACTCGACCTTCCCCCCTCCAAACACTCCCTGAAAGTTTCAACTTGAGCCCCCGATGGACACTTATTGTTTCCAGAGAATACCCTTGGGAAACCCTGGGAATTTAGGTCTAGCAAACTTTCCAATAGCTGCTAGCTGATCGGCAATAAAGACTAAAAATGGTCACCCCGTCATTACAAAGTGGCTGGCAAAATAAATTAAATGTATATGGCTCCTTACTTAAGGGTGCTAGAGTGTTGCCTCTGATTTGAATTGTAGCTTATAGCGTATTATTTTGTTCTATCAACGGACGTAAAGATTGAATCTAAACAAATTTTATTTGGAGGTAGGTTAGCACATCTTACCCCCTATTTGTTAAGATAGGTTCAAACGAATTTACTGGTCTGAAGATTCGCCTTTTGTGCTAACTTCTCTTCCCAAGTGTCAGGCCTTTGTATACATTTGCTTTCAATATACATTTATGCAGTTGATTTGTCTTTATTATTCTTTTTTTGTTTGTCTCAATGCTTGGCTCATTTTGTGATTGTTCTGTGATATACAAATACTATTTAAACCGTTTTGTTTGTTTTGTAACGGTTATTGTCATTGATTTTGTTGATAATAGGCTGATATTTTTCGACAGATGAAAATAAATTCTGATGTTCAATGACATATACTGTCATTGAACGTCATAAAGAAAAACAGCAATCTTCACAAAGAAGAAAGGTCTACAGTAAGTAAAAGGAAAAGAAGTGAATGCTTCTAATAATTTCTGGTAGAATAAATTGTAGAGAAATTTTCTTTTTTAACATGAGTTGGGAAAAGGGGTAAACAATTTTCATTCCCCCTTCCAGCTACAAACATCAAAAACAAGAAGAACAATAGGGAACTCTTTGTAAGACAGTGGAAATTTTTTGAATGAATATTTCAGCCCTATGTTCAAGGGCCGTCCTCAGCAAAACAAATCTATAAAAGAAGAAAGACGCACAACAACATGCGACCAATCAAAACTAAAATGATTTTTTTTTTAAACAGCCCCAGCATCCTTACTTCAGCGAAGTTCAACCAGGACTGATAAATAAAGTGAGATGAAACAAGGCAATTCATTGAAATGAAAGAAGAATAATTAAAAACACGTTTTAATTGGTCGTATGTAGTTGTAATTCTTTCTGCTTTTATATATTTATGTTTTGCTGAGGACGGCCCTTGGACATAGGGCCGAAATATTAATTAAAAAAATTCCCTCTGTCTTGCGGAAAGAATTCGCTATTATTCTTCTTGTTTTTGATGTTTGTAATAAAAAGGCAGTGTGGTCTTCATCGCTATTTCCCTCTTCCAGCTCTGATAGATCCAGCCCCGTCATAGGTAACTTTTTTTTGCAGATTGTATTGCCGATTACTGTATTAGGAATTTATTTAATCATGCCCTTAATATTTTGGGCAGGTATGTTGGAATTATATTTAAAAATAGATTTTTAATGTATTTAGTTTTTTTCCGAAGAGTTTTTTCGTATTCCCTTCTAAGTGTTTAGGGGACTGAATTTGACTAGATAACCCCATCAATGTAAAGCAAATTCTTAAGAATAAACATTCCCAAATTTAAGTATTTCCTTAAATTTATCATAATAGGTTAGTATGTGGGGTGAAAGCTTCCCTCATTTTCCAGAAATATTTTCTGTGTAACAGTCTTCCCAGGTTCAAGTATTTCTGGAAAGTGCTTTGTTTATAAATTTATGAAAATGTGCTAGTATTTTTGGAACAACTGACTACTACTGCTTCGAGGAATTTTGTAACCCCCTGTATTAGAATTAAGCCTATGCACATCCATACTGTCAAAGTTCTGGAATGACTAAGCTAGAAGCTGCTTCTTGTATTCCCAATGTTGTTTTGTATTTGTGTTTTCTTATTTTAGGGCATCAGATTTGTTTCCTGATCCAGATTTGCCCGATAGACACTTCGAAGGCATACGCTTTGCTGAGATTCCAGTATGTCACATAAAAACAACACCTAATAACACTATTATATCCATCACTAATTCAGAAGGTAAGTTAATTTGCATTTAAAACAAAAAAAGGTTATCGCAAGTTCCTGTGTCCAAAATCGTAATTTATCGCTTTCCAAAAAAAGTCTAGTCTATTCAAAATTAACGTCTAATATTTACAGGTACTTTAAATATTTGTGTAACGAAGTTAATTTATTTGAGATTTGATAAATCTATGTATGATGGTATATAATTGTGAATCTGGTATTATGGAGGAGGGCCGGTGGGAGTTTTGTATAGATGGGAGGAGGAGTGTGTCTGATGCCTCAAAAATTGCATTTTTCGCCCATATTTTCTAACTTTGTGAGACTTCAGATAAATATGGAATATATATTCTAAGCTTGGTACAAATATATGGACTAAACCTATAATGTGGCTGGTGTGAGGTAATAGCTTCCCTTATATAACAGGGATATTTTTCCGTGTAACATAAAAGATTACATTTATATGCTTACTGGCACAAAATGGAGAGAGGGGGAGGGCTCTTGAACACTCCCAAGTGACATTCCAGTGGAAACAAGTGCTAAAAAAGGCTTTAGTTAAAAAGGAATTTATTTAAATTGGAATGCTAATCGTTTTATTATTTATATGATTTCTTAGTGTCTTTTTGGTCCTCAGATGGAATTAATGCTCCTGGATTCCTGCTGGCATCCATGGGCGACATTCTTATAAAAAGATTTGTTCTCCTTGAAAATCCTGGAAATGATCATTCCGTAAGCCATTATAGGTTTTTCAGACAGCCTTTACCCCTCAGAAATATTTGAAGGTCTGTCCTTCCCCAGGAACGACAATTATCGAAATATTTCTACCCAAATTTTAAACTTGAAATTACAAATGAAGGCTACAGGAGGAAGTGATAGCCTTGCTCACAATTAAGAGAGCCTCGGATCAAAAAGTTAGTATCAACAAACTGTAAGTAAATAACAACCCTTGTCAGTAGAAAATGAAACTCTAAAAGACGAAGTTTTGATTACAATATATACAACAACAAAATCTACTATTTATGCTGATTCTAAATATGCAAAATATACTAACTTTAAAATTGCCCATGAAAAGCTATTAGAAAATCTAAGTTTGTGTTATTTTATTAATAGGAGTAAAACTTCGCTCAAAAGCGATACAAAATTGATGAAAATTTTATAGTGACATTCAATATATATGAGAGCCCTTAAGTCACATATACAGAATATAAAATCTTCTGTTTTTCTAGAAAAAGCAGTCATGCATGCGTTTTTTTTTTCCATAGGGCTGATCGTATCGGTACATTAGTCGTAGATAGTTGACTGTTCATTGGTCAATTTGTAGAGATTGTTGATATTGTTGAAGTGGTTCAAAATAGTCCGAAGGTTAAATAACTATGGTTCCGGGTTTGATACTCCTCTCCCAGTCCTTGGGGTAAGGGCTATAAGTTATGCTAGTTGTTCATTGTTAACGTATAAGGTTTTTATGGAAGGGTTGGCCGTATAAACTTTGGAGGGGGCTCTTTCGGTTGGAAATCTAAGTTTCCATTGCTCTTTTTAAAGAGTTGTAAGTGACCGGAGACTAACCAGCCCGCCTCCCCTCCTTACGTCTTTTTTTCCCGAAATGCATCCGATCATAATTTGAGATAACTGTTTAGTTCAAAATATTCAAAAGTCAAAGGACTTTAATTCAGGGATTGACAAATCCCCCACAGCCCCCGGAGCAAAGGCTGTAACTTATGAAAGTCGTCCATTGTTAACATATAAGGTTTTTGTAGACGGGTGGTCGTATAAACTTTGGAGAGAGCTAATTCTATTGGAGATCTAAAGTTCTAGATCCTTTTTTAAGAGTCTAAAGTGATCGAAGGGCAACCACCCTTCCCTATGCCCATGCCCAAATGCATCCAATCGAAATTCTGAGATAGCCGTTTTATTCAAAATAGTCCCAAGGCCAAATGAAAATTTAAAGACCTAGTGCCATTTTTAAGTAACAGAAGAGATCAAATCTTAGAAAATAACCGCGTTCTAGCATTCAGGCCTGAACATGGCAAAAATGCTATCGAGCAGAAATTCTGCAATCTATGGAAAATATGTTTATATAGCCTCACATTTTCAGATATCGTACTGGCGTGCCATATAAGATTTGTTCCTAAACATACATACAATTAGAGGCAACGCTATAGCGTTGCCTATAGTAAAGAGCCAGAATGCTTCTATGTTTTATTATTACTATATTTTTTTTCCTAAGTCACTTCATATGGAAGGGGTGGTTGTATAAACTATGAAGGGGGCTCATTCGATTCGAAATCTAAAGTTGTAGTCCTTTTTTCAAGAGTAAAAAATGATCGGAGGGTAACTAGCCCCCACGCCCTCTTTTTCCCTAACGCATCCGATCAAAACTTAAGAGATAGCCAGTTTGCTGAAAATAGTCTAGCAAGTTGCCCATTGTTAACACATAGGTTTTTATGGAATGAGTGGTCTTATAAACATCGGAAGAGGCTTATTCGATTTGAAATTGAAAGTTCTAGCTATCTTTTTAAGAGTTAAAAACTATCGGAGAGCAACCAGCTCCCCCACGCCCTTTTTCCCCCAATTGCTTCCTATCAAAATATTGAGATAGTCATTTTGTTCAAAATAGTCCGAAGGTCAAATAACTATAGTTCCGGGGTTAAAAAACCCGCAACAGCTCCCAGGGTAAGGGCTGTAAGTTCTGTAAGTTGCCCATTGTTAAAATATAAGGTTTTTATGGAAGGGGTCCTCGTATAAATCTCGGAAGTGGCTTATTTGATTTGAAATCGAAAGTTCTAGTTCCCTTTTTAAGAGTTAAAAATGATCTGAGGGTGACCATCCCCCCCCCCCTTTTCCCCAAATACTTCCTATCAAAATATTGATTTATTCATTTTGTTCAAAATAGTCCGAAGGTCAAATAACTATAGTTACGGGCTGGATACTCCTCCCCCAGTCCTTGGGGTAAGGGCTAATGACAATTTTGAACAAATGTCAAATAAAAGTAAAATGACTATAACTCAGGGGTTTATAAATCCCCCATAGCCCCCGGGGCAAGGGCTGTAACTTATAACA
>JAQQPU010000271.1:0-15261 GCA_029168905.1 Artemia sp. Kazakhstan ARC1039
CCGGATCATAACATCTAACCACGTGTTCTCCCTAATGACTCTATTCAAAACAACAACAACATTGACATTCGCTGAGAGCGTGCCAAAAACACACCTGGAGAAAGAGGTCATTGACCGTGTCCTCATTAAATTATGCAAAAAAGTTGTAGGTGGCAGCAGGGGTGACTCGTGGGAGCTCATGAGGCATCTCTACTATCCCAAGCAACAGAACCCCTGTAACTGAACCCCGTGCAACTGAACCCTGGTCCAACTAAATTTCTATGCAACTGAACTCCCCGGTAACTGAACCCCCGTGCAAATAAACCCTCGTGTAACTGAACCCCATTGAACGGAACCCCGTTTAACTGAACCCCTATGCAACTGAACCCCCATACAACTGAACCCCCATTCAAATGAAATCTCATGTAACAAAACCCTCGTGCAACTGAACCCCCATACTCAGTTTTTCAGTGTTTTACAAATGCGAGGTAACATCATGGGGTAAAACACAAGCTAGAATCTTAATATTTTCAACTTTGTTGGAATTGTTTGTATTTATTGTAATAAAATAAATGCCTTTCAAGATGATTTATAAAAAAAAACCTTTGTTTGCTGTCGAAACTGATAGACTCCAAGATATGAATTTGAGAAAAACTTTCCAGAAACAGATAAATAATAAACTGTAGAGTTTAAAATTTGACAATATAGAAGAAGAATGGAAACATTTTTTGAAAATTGTTTGAGAAGTTGATGATGGTGTCTTAGAGAAGAAAGTTATAAACGCAGCTAGGAATTTTAGTGAAAATGCTTTATGTTCAATAGAGATGAAGAGAGACCTGTACAATAATGATATAAGTGATAGATCATATGAAAATAAGATAGATCATATGATCATTCGAATATGTTTAATAGAGAGGAAGAGGGACCAGAACAATAATGATATGAGTGATAGATCATATGAAAATAAGATAGATCATATGATCATATGAATATGTTTATTAGATTGGAAGAGGGACCTGTGTAGTATTGATATGAGTGATAGATCATATTGAAATAAGATAGATCATATGATTATATGAATATGTTTAATAGAGAGGAAGAGGGTCTTGTACAATAATGATTTGAGTGATAGATCATATGAAAATAAGATAGATCATATGATCATATGAATATGTTTAATGGAGAGGAAGATGGATCTGTGCAATAATAATATGATTGATAGATCATATGAAAATAAGATAGATCATATGATCATATTAATATGTTTTATAGAGAGGAAGAGGGACCTGTACAATAATGATATGAATGATGGATCATATGAAAATAAGATAGATCATATGATCATATGAATATATTTGATAGAGAGAAAGAGGGACCTGTACAATAATGATATGAGTAATAGATCATATGAAAATAAGATGAATGCAAAGAAAGTGGAAAAAGTATTAAAATGTGAATTAAGAAGGTGTGAAGTGGACGCACATAATGTTTTGATATGATCATATGAATATGTTTAACAAGAGGGATCAAGAGGGAAGATGGATCTGTACAACAATAATATGAGTAATAGATCATATGAAAATAAGATGGATCGTATGATCATATGTATATGAATATGTTTAATAGAGAGGAAGAGGGGCCTGTACAATAATGATATGAGTGATAGATCATATGAAAATAAGATACATCATATGATCATATGAATATATTTATAGAGAGGAAGAGGGACCTATACAATAATGATATGAGTAAAAGATCATATGAAAATAAGATGCATGCAAAGAAAGTGGAAAAAGTATTAAAATGTGAATTAAGAAGGTGTGAAATGGACGTCATGGATGAAACTGCCAAAGATGTGGAAGATGAAGCCAGAGGGCATAATAGTAACATCTTGTACTGGCATGTTAATAAATTGAGAGGGTATAGTCAATCTGAACTTGTCCCTGTTAAAGGTGGGAAGGGGCCCCGAAACAGGGACAGCCGTCGTTGTAATAGAATTAGTTTTAGCAGTATGTACATAGTGCCTTTTGGTTAGGTCAACGGCCCCATCAAAATACCTGAAAATTACAACATAATACCCAAATCGGCTCACAAGGTATTGCTAATGCGCTCTTTTGCAACTGCATGCACATAGAGTTTTTATTTAGTTCTTCCACATCAGCATTTCCCGTATTTTTTACTTCAATACCCTTAACTTTAGTAGTGATCGTAGTAGTAGTGGTTATAGTAGCATGCAGATTTTCTTTTTTGGTCGGTTGAACATGCCACTTATCGCAAAAAAAGAAAATTAGATATCACAAACCATTAAAGCAGATTTATCTCTCCCTTTTTCAGATGTATCAGAACTCTTTCTGAGCGTTGAGCAATAAACATCTGTATTGAAAAGCTTTGTCTTTGTGAATTTAGATAACGAACTTTGATCAGATGTCTTTGAGGAGATCGCAGCTAAAACGGCATGGGTGAGGACTAGTTTTACTCCAGCCATATTCAGCATTCCCTCAACATACCCTGAAAGTTTAAACTTAATACCCACAGCTATTTTCGACTTATTGCACATATGTCTTCTTGTAAAACTTGATGTTCATAGTATCTTTCGATTTAGTTGAAGATGTCCCTAAACATTTCTCGAATGATGTGAAGGCAGATACCATCAGCCAGCCTTTAGATATTGCTGGTATTTCCTTTTCATAACCAAAAAAGGAAAGTTTTTTTTTTATTGTGTTTGGCACTCTTCTAGACATTTCTCTAAAGTTTGACCGTAATGATGGTTCACTTGCTCGGCAGTTCGGCTGCTCGGGAGTTTAGTTGCACAGGGATTCAGTTACATGGGGTCTCAGTTACACGGGATCTCATTTAAACGGGGCTGAGATGCAAGGGGGTTCAGTTATACGAGGGTTCAGTTAAACGGGGCTCAGTTGTACGAGGGTTCAGCTACACGGAAGTTCATATGCACAGGAGTTCAGTTGCACGGTGTTCAGTTCCATGGAGCTTCAGTTACAGGGGTTCAGTGGCCTGGGGCTCAGTTAGATGAGGGTTGAGTTAACTACCCACCTTCCTGCCTATATTTTAATCCCCTCTGTTAGACTTTGAAATACTTTTTGGTATTCTCATTGAAAAAATTGAAAAACATAGGAACTTCCCCACTTAATTTTGGAAAATACATTTCGCCCTCCCTTCTCCTCCCAGAATTTTTCATTAATTTTAGCCACTGGTTCGAATGTTTAATTAACAACCTTATAGAACTTTTAATATCTCCTAATAAACTTAGGAAAAAGCTGAATCAATTGAAAATTGATTTTTTTTTAGATCTGTTTTTAAGTGTAAAAAGTGATTGGATTAAAATAAGATAAAGTAAAATAAAATGCATTGTTTGAAAATTGAAAAAATTGGGAATCAAATTTTGATTGAAAAAGATGTCGTATATGTCGTTATGCAATTTTTGCTAACACCGGGTGCCAAATTAAAAAAAGAGAAACGTGGGTGAAGAAGCGACAGAAAATAAGCCAAAAATATATGACAACAAAGAGATTAAAAAGGTGCAGCTTTCCTGGGAAAGTGTAGCTGTTTTGAGATCCACACATTGTTAAGGACTGAACTATTAAGAACAAAAAGGTGTAGTCAAATTTATCTAATTCGTTTTGCTTATTAAATTTCACGAAGCATTCCGACAACAATGGCGAAATTATGGCACTGCCCTAAACATGTCATAATTTTGAAACAACTAAAAACAAATCTAAAAAAATCGCTGTTTTGAGTACTGAACAAACCTAAGATGGTTCGAATAGCCTTTTTTTAGGGGTGAGGGGGTTTAATTCCCTCGGTACTTTAAGTTCCTCCTGAGATATCATTTTAGCATCACACTCACAGTCAAACACCAATATCCGTCTAGTGAACCTTTCTCAATAATGAATATACAAGGATTATCTTGGTTCAGTCATGTGTAAGACAGACTGGAAGATTTACTCGTCAGTAAGGCACAAAAGTCACATGGAATAAACACGAAGGAGGCCATCACTGATTGAGAGGGATATCAATACCATAAGATGTTTCTGTTGAGATAGAACAATCTGAGACACGGAATGACCGAAATAAATTGCGCAGGTTGTGCAGACAGAGGTAGATGGAAACCTGTAGTGCTTCAACTGTTGGCTGACAGGTAAAGTTTTAGCCATGTTGTGTTCTACTATAAGTACGAGTGGTAAAGACTATTTAAATTTCTCAGGACAATGCAGCCCCAAGGAAAATATTTGGAGATAGCATCAAATATAAATTGGTGTCATTAGAAAGATGGAATACCATATCTGTAAAAGTTACGGCAAACCTAAAAAAATATGTTAACTTTTAGCTATAAGCGGTAATGCATATATTATTTTCTTGTATTTTCAAAGACAGCTTTTAGTCCTCCTAAGGCTAAGGTATTTATATACATTTCAGATTATTTACAAAGAAATGGGACCTAAAGTTTACTGCGGTTCTCTGTCTGAATCTAGTTCATGGTCGCTCACGGCCCTTATCTAGCTTTGAGGTGGTTCCACACAATCACTACTCTTAGAAAAATGTTTAAGATTTCAATTTTCTCGTAATTCTTTTTCAATTTTTTCGTAATTTTGCTGTTTTTTGGATGTAAGTAGTATGATTATAATAGATATTGAATCTACCTCCTTATTTGGGTTCTAAATTTTGCCAATACTACTGAATCTACCTCTTTATTTGGGCACTAAGGCTACAGACTAAATCCAATTTGGATCATTGACCTATTTCCAGACAGGTATACGACGCTTACTTCATTTACATAATATTCCTGTCTGAGCATGATTAGCAAATATTATATCTTTGTTCAGTAAAAGCAATGTCCAGTTGTTACAATACTCAATATTCAAGTCATGGCAATTATATGAATAAATGTTTTCTCATTTGAAAATATTGTTTAATATTAGGGTATGCATAAATTCGAAATTTTATAAAGTTGTATATATTTTAAGCAATGATAAGACAGCCATTGGTCATCCATGTCCCAACCTCCAACCTTCTATTAGAAAAATATTTTTTTGTAGTAACACTTTTCTTTTTTTACTTAGAATTTTTTCGGATTTCGAAATTTTTCCAACTTTTTTTGTTCATGTCTTAAAATAACATAAAATATACTTAAAACAAAATAAATCACTTGAGATATTTTCTAAATACGAAATGAAGACAATATAGATATGTTAGTCGTTATTTTTCCTATTAGAAAGATAATGTTTGCAGTGAGATTTTTTTTCTGACTTAGAATTTTTTGGGATTAAAAATTTTTTGAACTTAGATTTCTTATTGGACTTCAATTTTTTTTACTCTGAATTTTGGGGGGTTATAATTCTTTGGACTATATTTTTAATAAATCAGATGTAACTTAACCATGTGTGTCAAATTCTTGTTTGTCAATACTAAAACCAAGGTTTCTTAAATGAACCAATTTTTTAATAAGTCAGATGTAACTTAACTGCTTGTGTTCTTATTTGTCAAAACTAAAACCCAGGTTTCTTAAATGATCAAATATTCTTAATAAATCAGATGTATCTTAGCCGCGTGTATTTTTGTTTGTCAAAACGAAAACCCAAGTTTCTTAAATGAATAAATATCTTTAATAAATCAGGTGTATCTTAACAGTGTGTGCTCTTATTTGTCAAAATTCAACCCAAATTTTTTAATTACCAAATATTTTTAATAAATAAGAGGTATCTTAACCGTGTGTATTCTTTTTTGTCAAAACTAAACCCCAAGTTTTTTTTAAACGATCAAATATTTTTAATAAATGAGATGTATCATAATGGTGTGTGTTTTTATTTGTCAAAACTAAAACCCAAGTTCCATTAGCATTGGTATACGCATAAAGTTGAAATTGATACAGTCATATATATTTTAAGCGATGATATGACAACCCTGCGGAGAAATGATACAATAAAGCCTTTTGAAAATTATTGCTTAGTATTGGGAATATGCAAAAAGTTGAAATTAATAAGGTCGTATATATTTTAAGCGATAATATGACAGCCATATGAGGGAAATGATACAATAAGGTATTATGAAAAGTATTACTTTTTATTGGAGCATGCATAAAGTCAAAATTAATAAAGTCGTATATATTTTAAGCGATAATATGACAACCCTATTTGAGAAATGATATAATAAAAGCCTTTTGAAAAGTGTTGCTTAGTATTGGGGTATGCCCAAAATTGAAATTAACAAAGTTGTAGATATTTTAAGCGATGATATGACAGCTCCATGAGGAAAATAATACAATGAAGCCTTTTGAAAAGTATTGCCAAGTATTTGGGTATGCATAAAGTCGAAATTAATAAAGTTGCACATATTTTAAACGATGATACAACAGCTCTATGGGAGAAAGAATAAAGATACAATAAAGATAAAATAAAGATAGAATAAAGCCGTTTGAAAAGCATTGTATAGCATTGGGGAAAAATTAAAAAAGTCGAAATTAATAAAGTCGTATATATTTTAAGCGATGATACGACAAACATATGTGGGAAATAATACAATAAAGCCTTTTGAAAAGTATTGTTTAGCATTAGTGTATGCATAAAGTCAAAATTAATAAAATTGTATATATTTTAAGCGATTATATGAAAATCCTATGGGGAAAATTATCCAATAAAGTCTTTTGAAAAGTATTGTTTAATATTCGGATATTCATAAATTCAAAATTAATAAAGTAGTAAAATATTTTAATTGATTATTTGACAACCCTCTGGGGTAAATGATACAATAAAGGATTTGAAAAGTATTGCTTAGTATTGGGGTATGTATAAAGTAGAAATTAATAAAGTCGTATATATTTTAAGCGATGATATGATATTCCTATAAGAAAAATAATACAATACAGCCTTTTGAAAAGTATTGCTTAGTGTTGGGGTATGCATAAAGTCGAAATTAATGAATTCGTCTTTATTTTAAGTGATGATCGAAATTAATAAAATCCTAGATCTTTTAAGCAATGATACAATATCCCTATGAGAGAAATGATAGAATAATTTTGAAGAGTATTGTTTAGTATTGGGTTATGCATAAAGTCGAAATTAATAAAGTCGTACATATTTTAAGCGATGGTACATCAACCCTATGAGGGAAATAATAGAATAAAGCCATTGGGAAAATATTACTTAATATTAGAGATAGCCTTTGCATAAAGTCAAAACTAATGAATTGGTATATATCCTAAGTAATGATATAACAGTTCTATGAAGGAAATGATAGAATAAAGCCTTTTGAAAAGTATTACTTGGTATTGTGGTATGGCTTAAGTCGAAATTAATAAATTCGTATATATAAAAGCTGATATGATGACCCTATGAGGGAAATGATAAAATAAAGCCTTTTGTAAAATATTGCTTACTATTGGGCTATGCAAAAAGCCAAATTTAATAAAGTTGTATATATTTTAAGTGATGATGTGACAACCCTATAAGTGAAACGATATTATAAAGCCTTAATTGGGGACTGAGTGTAGAAAAAAATTAGTGTAAATTCTAAGTCATTTAGTTGGCGACTGAGTATCAAAAATTAATAAAACAAGCACTTTCGCTTAGAACAAACTCAGCTACTTGGTAAATTCCAAGTGTTTTAATTGGTTACTGAGTATCAAAACTTAATAAAAAAAAATTCATAGAACAAACTCAGCTACGTTGTAAATTCCAAGTCTTTCAATTGGTAACCGAGAATAAAAATTAAAAAAAGCACTTTTGCATAGAAAAAACTCAGCTACTTGGTAAATTTTAAGTCTTTTAATTAATGATTGAATATCAAAAATTAATAAAAAACACTTTTGCGTAGAACTATCTCAACTACTTGGTAAATTCCAAGTCTTTTATTTGGCGACTGAGTATCAAAAATTAATAAAACAAGCACTTTTGCTTAAAAGAAAAAACAGCTACTTGGTAAATTCCAAGTCTTTTAGTTGGTTACTGATTACCAGAAATTAATAAAAAAAAATACATTTGCAAGAACAAACTCATTTAGTAGGTTAATTCTAAGTCTTTTAATTGTTGACTAGGTATCGAAATTGACAGAAAAACACTTTTGTAGGGAACAAACTCAGCTAGTAGGTAAATTCCGAATGTCTTAGCTGCTGACTGAGAATCAAAAATCTAATAAAAGCACTTTTTACTGCAATAAACTAAGGTACTTGATAAATTCCTTGATAATTTAGTCGGTGACAGAGTTTCAAAAAATTAATAAAAGCACGTTTGACTGCAATAAACTCAACCACTTGGTAAATTCAAAGTCTTTTAATTGATGCCTTACTTTCAAAAACTAAAAAAAAAATATTTGCATTGAATAAGCTCTGTTACTTTGTAAATTCCAAGTCTTTTAAATGGTAACGGAGCATCAAAAATTAAAAATAGCACTTTTGCATAGAAAAAACTCAGCTACTTGATAAATTCGAACTCTTTTAACCAATGATTGAGTATCAAAAACTAATAAAAGCACTTTTGCATAGGACTATCTCAGCTACTTGGTACATTCCAAGTCTTCTAATTGGCGACTGAGTATCAAAAATTTATAAAACAAGCACTTTTGCTTAGAAAAAAATCAACTACTTGGTAAATTCCAAGTCTTTTAGTTGGTTGCTGAGTACAAAAAATTAATAAATAAACACATTTGCATAGAACAAACTCGGCTGCTTGGTAAATTTCAAGTCTTTTGATTGGTGACTAAGTATTAAAAACTTACATAAAAGCAGTTTTTCATAGAACAAACTCAGCTACTTTTAAATTCCAATTCTTTTAATTGGTGATTGAATGTCAAAATTAATAAAAAAAAAAGTACTATTGCATAGAACAAACTCAGCTACTTGGTACATTCCAAGTCTTTTAATTGGTGACTGAAAAAAAAACTAATAAAAAAGCACTTTTGCATAGAACAAACTCAGGTACTTGATAAATTCCAAGTATTTTAATTAGTGACTGAGCAACAAAAAATAATATAACGAAAACAATAAGAATTACAAACGGAAATAGGTCCTTTTGTTAGACAGTGAAACGAAAATATAAAACAAAGACTCTAAATATTTCGATGACACAGTCGGTCATCACAGTGTGTCATCGAAATATTTAGAGTCTTTGTTTTATATTTTGGTTTCACTGTCTAACAAAAGGACCTATCCCTATTTGTAATTCTTATTGTTTTCGTCTTAGAAAAGACAGTGTGGTCATGCAGAATAATAGTAACGTCGTATATGTGGGGATGACAAACGAACTTCAGAATCAGCAACATTTCATTTTCTATTAGAAGAATAAAATGATAAATTTCGCACCTGTAAATTCAGCATTATTTCATTTTTAATTAGAAGAATATTCAACGCAGTATACAGTTAGTGAACTTTATAAGTCAATGGACCGGTAACCTGCTTTGACCTGCAATTTCGAAGAAACTTGTACCACCTTTACTCAACGCAGCATTAAAAAATTCAAGAACAGTTAGTGAACTTTTTAAGTCAATGGACCGGTAACTGGCTTTGACCCGGAAGTGATTATTTTGTTTAGTATAAAAGTAGTTTGCTTTAATTTTAATAAGTTAGTAACTCTACTGATGATGATGACCGACTGTGTCATCCAAATATTTAGAGTCTTTGTTTTATATTTTCGTTTCACTGTCTAATAAAAGGACCTATCCCTATTTTGAATTCTTATTTTTTTCTTCATAGAAAAGGCAGTGTGGTCATGGGGAATAATAGTAAATTAATATAAAAAGCACTTTTGCTTAGAACAAACTCAGCTACTTGGTAAATTCAAATTATTAAAAAAAATTTTTAAAAATTATTAAGTATCAAAAATCAAAAATTATTAAAAAGCACTTTTGCTTAGAACAAACTCAGTTACTTGATAAGTTCCAAGTCTATTAATTGGTAACAGAGCATCAAAAACTAATAAAAAAAGCACTTTTGCATAGAGCAAACTCAGCTACTAGGTAAATTCCAAGTCATTTAATTGGTGACTGAGTATAAAAATTTATTAAAAATTGATTTTTGATACTCAGTCACCTATTCAAAGACTTGGGATTCACTAAGTAGCTGAGTATGTTCTATACAAAAGTTTTTTTTATTAATTTTTGATACTCAGTCACCAATTAAAAGACTTGGAATTTACCTAGTAGCTGAGTTTGTTCTATGCAAAAGTGTATTTTTATTAATTTTTGATTCTCAATCACTAATTAAAAGACTTAGAATCAGTATCGGGTTGAACGGGGGGGGGGATTTTTTATTCCCCCCCCTGGTTTGTGCAAAAAGCTCTATTATTATATTTTCTGTGACTTGATTGTTATATCAGCGCTTGGATAAACGCATTCTTTAGGGAATTGTGTAGAATGTTTGGTGTTACCCGAACTTACAAGACATTTTGTAGCTTGTCATCTCGTAAATCGTTGAAGCTTTAAAAAGTGTGCGTGTCAAAACCTGCTTCTTAATCAATAACTAAGCAAAAATCTTGAAATGACTTCCATAACGCATACGCCCTAGGGTTAGTCGCGATTCTAGAAAGGTTTGGAAAATATACACTTTTTGGATAATATTAACCAGTTATGAGGTCGAAGCGACAGCAAATTTTCGACAACTCTCGACAATTTTTTGGTTCGAGCCAAAGCTAGGCTAATGGACGCCGCATCTGAAGATAAAAATAACGAGAGTTTCAGGGTTAGCAGTGATTCCAGCGCTTTGACTAATTGTAAGATTGTGCATGATTCGTTAGCATCAATTAAAGAGTGTAACCCCATGCCTAACACAAACATTTAAAATATGAGCACTTTCTGCGAAAATAATATATGAACCTTTATAGATAGCATTGAAAAACTGGATGATCGTACGTGATATGAATTGCTTCAGAATTCGTGGATTGCACCGTCTAACTACAGAGTCCCCTATTCAGTTCACAAAAAGCATGCCAGGGACGAAAAGAGATTTTTCAATCGTACTCGCTTGGAAGAATTTCATTGGCTAGTACTTTCAAATAAGATGATGGGATTATTCTGTAAATATTGTGTTTTGTTTAACGTTCAAGGGTTGGAGGCTCCAACCAATTGCAAAAATTGGTAAAGCAGCCCCTCATGACTTTTGCTAAGCTAACTGGAAAAGACAGTGACTTGGTATCTCATAAAAATAATCAATATCATCGCGATTCAGTTGACACAGGCAAATATTTCGTTCTAAAATAACCCTCAAACCAACCTTCTAAGCCTTGTAAACGTAAAACGTAGCCAACAAGTACAGAAAAATAAAGCGAGATTGAAGCCAATTGTAGAATCAATTGTATTCTTAGGTTGACAGAACATTCCTCTTCGTGGCCATAGAGATGATGGAGAATTATTGGCAGAAAAGGACCCACTGACAAACAAAGGGAACTTTTGAGAACCTTTAATGTGCCGTGTAAATAGGGGTGGCATCACTTTAAAACATTATTTGGAAAGCTCAGGTGCAAATGCTACTTATATAAGCAAAACAAGACAGAATGACTTAATTGAATGCGCCAAAGAGATTCTTAAAAAATTCTTGCACGAGTTCATTCTACCAAGTTCTACAGTGCGGTTGTTGATGAAACAATGGATGTGTCACGCAGGTAACAACTAAGTATTGCCCTTTGCTACAATTACAATTGAACAAGACGTGAAGATTTCGTCGATTTTTTAGATCTTCACTAAACATGTTACTTGGGCAGCATTGGAAACTTCCAACCGAACATTAAAAGGCAAACACTTGGAAATATTGTGTTGGATTTTCTTCGATCTCTTGGGCTAAACTTGGAAAATTGTGCTGGCATAGGCACTGATGGATGTGCTATAATGGTTTCGGAACATTATTGTGCTGTGAAAGAAGTTCAAAGGTAGCAAAGAATGCTCTGCGTTGTCTGTTTTTCAACCGTGGTCTAAACCATTCCATGTCAAAAACTTCTTATGTCCAGAGTGTTAGAAACTCCATCGGAGTAATAAAAGAAATAGTAGCTTTTCGGTTCTTCTGAAAAGCGCAATTATGCTTTAATCATAGTAATGAAAGCAAAGCTAAATGACATGTGTGAAACAAGCTAGATCGAAAGGCACGATTTCTTAATGCAGTTTTTCTAGAGCTTTCTAAGATAGTGGAAGCTCTTGAGATGATCAGTGGGTGGGTGGAATGCACAAATGGAGGAAAACACAATCCTTATTGACTGCTGTCACATCCTACGACCTGATAATAATCCTTTACTTACTTAGTAACACATCTGGACTGATTTACCGCTCAGTCGGCTATTTCAGAAGAAGAGCTTAAACCTAGCGTATGCAGCAAGCCACGCTAAGGACCTTCTTACCCAGCTTTAAGTCAAGCATTGGGAGAGTGAAAGCGAATTTAAAAACATATTTGACGAGGTAAATAAACTGACAACCGAGCTAGGTTTAGAAATAACAGTCCCAAGGATATAATAAAAAGCAAATGAATCTGATTAATTTACCATTCAGTTCACACGAGGAATGTTATAGACTGTCAGTTATTATTCCCCTGTTGTACACAATCATTTCGGACTTAGAAAATTATTTTAACGTTGAAACGTTGGACACTTTTAAGCTCAGTGTTTTCTTGCTAATAAATTGTATGGAAATGAACAAACAGAAACTCTCTAAAACGATTCATGACTTGTTAGGGCGTTTCAGTAATGGGTTTCCCCTCTCTATCGGTTTTTTATTCTGCCCTCTCCGGAAAAGCATCAATATGGAAAACTCGGTGACTTCGTCTGAGAGAAAGCAATGCAGGCACAAGTAGAATACCTGAAACACTAGGGGAAACTTTACAGAAACTAAACTGCGATGCTGATATTTTCCTGAATATTTCAGCACTCTTGTAGATTCTCATGACCTTATCTGTCAATGTGGCATCTTTTGAAGGAAATTTTTTTACCTTAAGAAGATTGAAAACGTGGCCAAGAAATAAAATGACGAAGGAAAGACTCACAGGACTTGCCCTTCTTCATGTTCACAGTGATATTGTCTTAAGTGTAGAAAGTGTTATTGATAGATTTGCTAACAGTAGAAATAGGAGGTGAGAATTTGTTATGCAGTATTGGTAGTGTTTCTATAGATGTAGTTTTCTGGATAGCTTTACAGAATTCAACAGCTAAATTACGGATAGAAGCAGACGCTTGAAACTTTCAATATCATCAAGGTGCGTTAGGCTTAATTTAGATTGGGAATTTTTGCAACGAGTCCCCCCCCCCTTCCTAACATCCAGGTTCCACAACTGCTGAAATTTACAAAGTAGCTGAGTATATTCTATGCAAAAGCACTTTTTTATTAATAAATTTTTATGCTTACTAAGCAATTAAAAGACTTTGAATTTACCAAATAGCTAAGATTGTTTTATTCAAAAGTGTTTTTTTTTTTTTACTGATTTTTGATACTCAGTCATCAATTAAAAGACTTGAGATTAATCAAGTGGTTGAGTTTGTTCTATGCAAACGTGCTTTTTATTATTATTAATTTTTGGTACTCAGTCACCAATTGAAAGACTTGGAATTTACCAAGTAGCTGAGTTTGTTCCAAGTAAAAGTGTTTTTTATTAATTTTTTATGCTCAGTCACGAATTAAAACACTTGGAAATTTACCAAATAGCTGAGATTGCTCTATTCAAAAGTACTTTTATTTTATTAACTTTTGACACTTAGTCATCAATTAAAAGAATTTGAATTTCTCAAGTAGCTGAGTTTGTTCTATGCAAAAGTGGTTTTTTTTTATTAATTTTTGATGATCAGTCACTAATTAAAAGACTTGGAATTTACCATGTAGCTGAGTTTTTTCTAAGCAAAATTGCTTTTTGATATTAATTTGGAAACTCAATCACCAATTAAAAGACTTGGATTTTACCAAGTAGCTGACTTTATTGTAGTCAAAAGTGCTTTTATTAATTTTTTGGAACTCTGTCACCAATTGAAACAATCGGAATTTATCAACTACCTTAGCTTATTTTAGTCCAAAGCCGTTTTATTAGATTTTTTATGTTCAGTCAGCAACTAAAACGTTCAGAATTTACCTACTTGCTGAGTTTGTTCCATACAAAAGTACTTTTCTATTAATTTTTCATACCAATCACCAATTAAAAGACTTGGAATTCACCTACTAACTGAGTTTGTTCCATGCAAAGGTAATTTTATTAGATTTTGGATGCCCGATCAGTAACTAAGACACTCTGAAATTACCTACTAGCTGAGTTTGTTGTAGTCAAAAGTGCTTTTATTAATTGTTTGGAACTCAGCCAGCAACTAAAACACTCGGAATTTATCCACTCCGTCAGTTTATTGTAGTAAAAAGTGCTTTTATTAAATTTTAGATACTTGATCAACCACTATGGCACTCCAAATTTACCTACTAGCTGAATTTTGTGTATACAAAAGTGCTGATTATTAATATATTTCTTTTCAGTCACCAATTAAGGCCTTATTATATCAATTCTCTCATAGGGTTGTCATATCAAAGCTTTAAATATATAGAACTTTACTAATTTCAACTTTATGCATGCCCCAATAGTAAGCAGTACTTTTCAAAATGCTTTATTGCATAGTTTCCCTCATAGGGTATCGTAATATACCAGATAAGATAATCTGATTTATTAAAAATATTTTGTCATTTATGAAACTTGGGCTTCAGTTTTGACAAATAGGAACACACACAGTTATGTTACATCAGATTTATTAAAAATATTTGTTCATTTAAGAAACTTGGGTTTTTAGTTTTGACAAATCAGAAAACACACGGTCAAGTTACATATGATTTATTAAAAATATAGTCCAAAAAATTTTGATTTCTAAAAATTATGAGGTCAATAGATTCTGAGCCCAAAAAATTCTGAGTCCAAAAAATTCAAAGTCCAATAAAAAGTAAAAAAAACTTGAAGTCCCCAAAAAATTCTAATTAAAAAAAAATAACACTACAAACATTATTTTTCTAATAGGAGTAATCACCACTAACATATCTATGTCATCTTCACTTCGCAGTTTAAAAATATCACAAGTGAATTTTTTAAGTATATTTTATGTTATTTTAAGATATGAACAAAACAAAAGTTCTAAAATATTCTAAGTAAAAAAAACACAGTGATACTATAAACAATATTTTTCTAAAAGGAAAAATCACGACTTACAAATCTATATCATCTTCATTTCATATTTCGAAAATGTTAAAATTGATTGTTTTTTTTTACTTTCAGTATAATTTTATGTTTTATGTCGTTTTAAGAAATGAAAAAAAGTTGACATGAAAGACATGAAATTTATA
>JAQQPU010000271.1:40691-67613 GCA_029168905.1 Artemia sp. Kazakhstan ARC1039
GGGGGGGGGCTAGTTGCCCTTGGATATCTTTTGACTCTTAAAAATTGAACTAGAAATTTCAGTTTCCAATCAAATGAGCCACCTCTGAAGTATATACGAGCATCCCTTTCATAAGAACCGTAGACGCCCCCAGGACAACACTTACAACGCCTATCCCGTGGGCACTTGGGGGTGTTTCTGTTATCTAATTTTTGAACAATTTCCAAAACACTGGCTATCTCAAAATTTGTAGGGGATGGGTTTCGGGAAAAAAGAGCGTGGGGGGGCCTAGTTTAACTCTCTTGACTCTTAAAAAGTGAACCAAAATATTCAATTTCCAATTAGATGAGCCCTCTAAGAAGTTTATACGAGCATCCCTTTCTAAAGAATCATACATGCCCTTAGAGCATAACTTAGAACTTCTTCCCCTGTGCCCTGGGGGATTCAATTGACACCGGATTTTTTCTTACCCGACCTTTGAACTATTTTTAACAAGATGTCTATCTTAAAATTTTTATCAGATGGGTTGGGGGATGGCTGCCCTCAGATCTCTTTTGACTATTAAAAAGTGAGCTCGAATTTTCAATATCCAATCAAATGAGCCCTCTCTGAAGTTTATACGAGCATCCCTTTCATACGAACAATATATGCCCCAGGGCATAACTTACAACGTCTACCCCCGGGCGCTGGGGGGTTGTGACGACACCTGATTTTTTATTATCTGACTTTTGAGAAATTTTTAACTTAATGGCTATCTCAAAACTTTTATTGGATGTATTTGGGGAAAAGGGGCGTGAGGGGCTAGTCGCCCTCCAATATCTTTTGAATCGGAAAAAATTAACTAGAACTTTCGATTTCCAAACAAATTAGCCATCTCTGAATTTTTTACGAGGATTTCTTCAATAACAACCATATATTCCCCAAGGGCATAACTTACAATACCTCCCCTCAGGCCCTGGGGGGGGGGGGCTGTGTTGACCCTTGAGTTTTCGTTATATGGCCTTTTAACTATTTAAAAACAAACCTATCTCAAAGTTCTTATCGGATGGGTTTGAGGAAAAAAGGGCGTGGAGAGGGGGGGGGGAATAGGTGCCCTCCAATCTCTTTTGACTCTTAAAAAGTGAACTAGAACTTTCAATTTCCAAACAAATGATCCCTCTTTGAAGTTAATTAAATGAAAAAAACAAGTTTTTTTAACTGAAAGTAAGGAACGACGTTAAAACTTAAAACGAACAGAAATTATTCCTTATATTCACTTATTCCACTTATTCCACTCGTTTGGCACCTTCAAAAGACTAGTAAAAAAAATATTTGTTTTCATGTGATTAATTTTCTTTACTTTTGCCTGCTGCCAATAGTTTTTTTCATTTAATTCTTTTTTTTCTCGTTTTATTAAGCAAATGCTTTACATGTTAAAAGTTCAAATGCTTATGTTTATATGTTTAAGTATTAATGTTATGTTTATATTGTTTAAATCTTAAGTGTTTAAATGTTTAATGTTTATTTGATCTTTTCATAATCCCCCTCCTACAGGCCATGGAGCCTTTGTGGGGATTTGTAGATTGCTATGTAATTATTTTACTGGTATATGGAAAATAAATCTATCTATCTATCTATCTATCTACATAAAAGGGACTGTCCCCTCTTTAACGCCTCGCTCTTTACGCTAAAGTTTTTCATTCTATAAAAAAATAGAGTTGTGAGAAAGTCAAACTTTAGCGTAAAGAGCGAGACGTTAAGGATGGGACAGTCCCTTTCATATAAGGAATAATTTCTGTTCGTTTTAAGTTTTAACGTCGTTCCTTATTTTCAGTTAAAAAAACTTGTTTTTTTTATTTAATTTTTGAACGTTTTTGAATAAATGCAGGTTTTGATCTTGGCTCACCGTACATGAATAATTAAAACAAAATTTGCATATTAATTTACTTTTATTTGGTTAAATGGCTTTCTCGAAACTTATTTAATTTTATTTACGAACGTTTTTATTAGTAATAAATATACGTAACTTACGAATTAACTTACGTAACTTCTATATTCATATATTTTTAATACGTATATTAGGGGGTTTGGCCCCTAGTCAATACCTTGCTCTTTAAGCTAAAGTTCGAATTTTGTTCCAATTCTTTAAAAATGACCGCTTAATCAAAAAGGCCGTTAATTAGAATAAATAGCTCTTATGAAAGTACTAAAAAATCTTTGGCTTAAAGAGCGAGGTATTGACTAGGGGGTGAACCCAATTATATATGTAATATTTTCTGTTCGTTTAAAGTTTTGATGTTGCTGCTGTTGCTGCTGTAAAACTTGTTTTTTTTATATTTAATTTCTGATCTTTTTTTAAATAATGCTGGGAAGCCCGGCGTCCCCTTCATAGCAATGTCCCTTCCCCCATGAAAACTCACTTCATGGAAAGATCCTCCCACATAACCCCCGACCAACCCCCCCCCCCCCACTACCAGAAAAAATCTCCCCTGAAAACGTCTTTATACTTCCCAATAACCAATACTACATGTTAACATTGGGTAAAGTTCATAACTTTCAGCCCTCCCCCCGGAAACCCCGGGGTATTAAGTCATCCTAAAAGACATACTCACAAAAATTTCGAACATGCTGAACAAAATGGCTATCTCAAAATTTTGATCAGGTGACTTTGTGAAAAAATGAGCGTGGGAGGGGGCCTAGTTGCCCTCCATTTGTTGTCACTTTAAAAGGGCACTAGAACTTTTAATTTACATTCCAATGAGCCCTCCTACGATATTCTAGGACCACTGGGTCGATACGATCACCCCTTGAAAAAAAAGAAAAAAAAAACAAAAACAAACAAACAAATAAACACGCATCCGTGATCTTCTTCTGGCAAAAAATGGAAAATTCCACATTTTTGTAGATAGGAGCTTGAAACCTCTACAGTAGGGTTCTCTGATACGCTGAACATGATGGTGTGATTTTCATTAAAATTCTATAACTTTTAGGGGGTCTTTCCCCCTTTTTTTGAAAATCAGCCAAATTTTCTCAGGTGCGTAACTTTTAATAGGTAAGATTAAACTTGATGAAGCTTATATATTTTAAATCAGAATTAAAATTTGATTCTTTTGATGTATCTATTTGTATCAAAATACCGTTTTCTAGAGTTTCGGTTACCATTGAGCCGGGTCGCTCCTTACTTACAGTTCGTTACCACAAACTGTTTGATACGAGCATCCCTTTTATAAGACCCATATATGCCCCCAGGGGATAACTTACAACGCCTGCCCCCAGGCCCTGGTGGGTTGTGCCAACACCGGAATTTTTGTTGTATGATCTTTGAAGTATTTTTAACAAAATAGCTATCTTAAAATTTTTATTGGATGCATTTTGAAAAATAGGCTTTAGGGGGGGGGGAGCTGGTTACCCTCCAATATCTTTTGACGCTTAAAAAGTGAACTATAACTTTCAATTTCCAATCAAATGAGCGCTCTCTGAAGTTTATTCGACAATGTTGTCTATACATAACCTTATATGCCCGCAGGGCATAAATTACAACCATTGCCCTCAGTGCTGTGGGGGAGTTGTCATCCTCAAAGACCTAATTACTAAAACTTAAAACTACGTTTAATAAAATGGCTTTCTTAAAATTTTGATTGGATGTGTTTGGGAAAAGGTGAGCGTGAGAGTTAGTTGCCCTCAAATCACTTTCGACTATTAAAAAGGGCACTAGCCCTTTGAATTTCCAATCGAATGAGCCTTTTTTGAAGTTTCTACAACACCGCCTTCTATAAAAACCTTATATGCCCCCAGGGTATAACTTAAAACCCTTGTTTGAGGGTTGTGGGGGAGTCTCCTCCTCAAAAACATATTTTCTATCTGAAAATGAACTACGCTGAACAAAATGGCTATTGCAAAATTTTGATTGGATGTGTTTGGTGGAATGATGGGCGTGGGGGGGCTAGTTGCCCTTCAATCCCTTTCGACTATTGAAAAGGGCAGTAGCCCTTTGAATTTCCAATCGAATGAGCCTTTTTTGAAGTTTCTACGACAAAACCTTCTATAAAAACCTTATATGCCCCCAGGGCATAACTTAAAACCCTTGCCCTAAGGGTGGTGGGGGAGTGTCCTCCTCAAAAACATATTTTCTATCTGGAAATCAACTACGCTGAACAAAATGGCCATCTCAAAATTTTGATTGGATGCGTTTGGGGGAATCATGGGCATGGGGGTGGGGGCTAGTTGCTCTCCAACACTTTCGACTATTAAAAAGGGCACTATCCCTTTGTATTTCCAATCGAATGAGCCTTTTTTGAACTTTGTACGACAACACCTTCTATAAAAACCTTATATGCCCCTAGGGCATAACTTAATACCCTAGCCCTGAGGTTTGTGGGGGAATGTCCTCCTCAAAAACATATTTTCTATCTGGAAATCAACAACGCTGAACAAATTGGCTATTCCAAAATTTTGATTGGACGTGTTTGGGGAAATGATGGGCGTGGGAGGGGCCTAGTTTCCCTCCAATCATTTTCGACTATTGAAAAGGGCACTAGAACTCTCGATTTCCAATCGAATGAGTCCCCTTTGAAGGTTATACGACGACCACTTCCATATGAAGTGTCTCTGTGGAAAAAAAATAAATAATAAAACATTGGAGTCATATGGCTTTTACTATAGGCAACGCTACAGCGTTGCCTCTGCCTCTGATAAAAAAAAAAACATATTTCTTCAACGTTCATTATCATTGAACCGTCCTAGCCGAGGGGTTAGCACGTTAGATTTGAAATCCTTTATTCTTGAGGACAGCGGCTCGAGTCCTGGTGTCACTGGTTGTTTAGTTAAGAACGGGGGCAGTTGTTTAACTCTGTAAGCTGTGCCAGAGTCAACCAAACTCTGAATGGATACCTGGAAACATCTGGGGAAGGTAAACAGGAAGGGTATGCGAAAGCACAGGATGGCTGGCCCCCGACCACCAATACACTTGCTGTTTGAAGTCATGAAACGGAAGACAGCACCCCCGGTAGGGACTGTAAAGTGCCGTGTTTACCTTATTTATTCTTTCTATTTTAAGCCAGCTTTCGAACTAGGATTCCTTTCTTGGTTGAAACTCATTTTGAGGGCTTTTTAGTTCGCAATTTTAAAATTGAGAGATTTTTTCTCAGTATGTTGGAATATTTCCATATAAGATTTATTTAAATACTTACTAGGTCTACTAACATGCTTCTTAATAGCTTGACTAGAAAAATTATCTTGTCGAGTGTCCATGTTTTAGAAACTCAGAATATGTAGGCGAGAATACTCCACATTTTCTGGGGAAAAGCCAGCTTACAATTCGTATATGTTCGTGTTTAAAACGCTGAAATAAAATGCTCCTCTATCTAGTTCTTAAGTGCTGAAAACGTTCAACTAAAAGAAAGGCCAAGCTCAGAAGAGATGTCAGATATTTTCAAAGCAAGTGCAGTATTATCTTATAAACACCGTGTTTAACAATGTTTTGGTATTAGTAGTTTCACAATGACAGAAAATAGACTTGGTTAATTTGAATAATGAACTATCAATGATTTAGCAAAAAAAAAGGGGGGGGGTTATAGTTTTATAGATTATGAGCAAGCGTTTGAATCAGCCGAGAGAAGAGCTTTAGCGAAATTCTATCTTTGCATAGTACACCAGATAAATATATTAACGTAATTAGTGCTGTGTTTGGAAATAACACTGCTTTGCTTCAGGTAGTAAATAAGACTAGTAGCTGGTTTTACATTGAATCAGGGGTTAAGCATGGTTGAGTTCTATCCTTATTTATATGGGTCATTTTCATAGACTTTGTCCCGTGTAACATAACAAAAGCTATGAGAGAGCATGGAGTCAGAGGGGAAAACAAAACTCTTCTAGACTTAGAGCCTGCTGATTATTTGAATGTCCTAGGTGAAAGCGTTAGCAAAATAAATGAATTTCCGAGGTTGTGAGTTCAGGGTGCAAGGATAAATTTGAAAGTTAATGCCAAGAAGACCTAAGTCGGTAAGGCTGGCAACAAGTGAAGGTAAAGAGGTGATAATGCGTATTGAAAAGATTAATCAAGTGGATAGTTTCACTAACCTAGACTAAGGATGGTAGATGCAGTGAAGCTGTTAAAATTAGACTAGTGAGGACCCAGGGTGCTTTTTCACAGTTGAAAAAGTTTGGAAGAATAGGAAGATAAGTCTGCGATCCAAGATTAAGATGACAGTGATGACAGTCATACAGTGAGGACAGTGGTCAAGTATGGTTCTGAAACGTGGGTGGTCCGAGAGACAGAAGATGATTTGTTTAATGTTTCCAGAGGAATTATCTACGAATTATCTTGGACACCCGTCTGATTGATCGTATTTCCAACATTAAGCTGTACGAAAAATGTCGTTCTATCCCGCTTAGTTAAAGAAAGGTTGAAATTGCTAGCATATGTTCTGCGGATGAACAGTAGCAGATTGCCAAAGATCCTCCTTTTCTGCTAACCAACAAGGTTCAAGCGAAAAGCAGGTTGTCCCTGAATGGGTTGGGATGAGGTCTTAAGGAGGAATTTACGAGAAATCGGAACTTCTTGGGAGGGTATCAAGAGCTTTGAATAGATTGGGAGAGGAGAAGCAACGTATGTAGCTGTGTTTGTCTCAGGCAGCTTCCTGCTGCAGTGAATTATTAGTTAGTTAGTTCGGGAGGTTTCGGCATATAGACCAATCCTAAAAAGGAAAAATATTAAAATAAAAACCATTCTACACCTCTGAGCCTCTTGGATGTGAAATGAGGTCCCACTTAACGCACTTCTTTCGGTTTTAGCAAGAAAACAATGTATTTACTCCACTTCATACGTTCCTAGGATACTTGCAAAAATAAGAATAGCTCATTATAGCCCACAAAATAGCCCATTTTTGGTCCTAGATTAATAAAAACAGTTTTTGGTGTAAATTTGATATAGGAGGCCCGCTAGAGTGAGCTTAGGTTACTCACATGTGTTAACAAACAATTGAAGCAGCGACGCGTCTTCTTTGTTTACAGACTCCATAGTTTGTTTCTCTTAGCTGTGCGGGAAACGAGGTTTAAAATATCAAGATGGTTGATCAGATTTTACAAATGGAGGATTATACTTGGCAAAAATTATGTTTCTGGCAATCCAGGTGTGATACAAAAAAATTACGTTCTCGCATGAGTTAATTAGATACCGAAAAAAAAAACAAAGAGAGTGGAAACTTTACGGGAAGGAATACAGAGATAAACTCTTGACTGAGCTGCGTGGACATAGACTACGCACAACTACATTGGCCTCGTTTGCAAGGGGTACCCATTCACGGAAATGTAACAGAGGGGGACAAGGATTATTTTCATTTATTTCTAAATGAAGATACAGAAAAGGTATTTTTCAAATTCAAGGGTGGAAATAATTTCCTTTTTTTCCTTTTTACTTAATGACAATTTCCAAAGATGTGTTATCCAGAATCTAGGAGGCAGTGTTTTATAAAAAGGTGGCGATTGACACCCCTGCCCCTCCCGAAGTGGCACCCCTTCTCATGGAGATTATTGCTGCAATGAGTTGACCGAGCTAGTAGCAGATGTGTCCTTCATTTTATTGGTGAAATAGATCAGTGTGCTCTTTGGTCGGCGGACATCTCTATCACTTTTTTATCAAACAGTTCGTGGTAACGAATTGTAAGTAAGGACAGACCCGGCTCAATAGTAGACGAAACTTTAAAAGACGAAATTTTTATATCAATAGATATATCAACAGAATTGGCTTATTATGCTGATTTCAAGCATATAAGTTTCATTAAGTTTCGTCACACTCATTAAAGGCTACAAGCCAGAGAAAATTTGCCGGATTTTCGAAAATAGGGGAGAAACACCCCTTAAAATTCATAGAATCTGAATGAAAATGGCACCATAATATTCAGCGTATCAGAAAATCCTACAGTAGAGTTTTCAAGCTCCTATCTGAAAAATTGGGAATTTTGTATTTTTCGCCAGAAGGAAGATCATGGATACGTGTTTATTTGTTGTTTTTTTCCCCAGGGGTGATCGTATCGACCCAGTGGTCCTAAAATATCGTGAAAGCGCTCATTTGAACGGAACTTAAAAGTTTGCGTGCCCTTTTCAAATGACCAAAAAGATTGGAGGGCAACTAGGCCGCCTCCCCCACCCATTTTTTCCCAAAACTGTCTCATCAAAATTTTGAGATAGTCTTTTGTTCATCAATGTTTAAAGGCCCAGTATCTATGCCTTTGAATATAACATGACCCCCCCCCCCACAGGCCCAAGGGTAAGGTCTTTAAGTTATAAAACTTGCCCATTATTTACGCAAAGAGCTTATTATTGGGAAGTATGTAAACATTTTTGGGTGGGGGGGGGGACGAAACTTCTGCTGGAGGTTTTTCTACGGGGGAATATTCTATGGGGAGGGAACTTGCCAGGGGAAATTATACACTGGGGGAATTTTCCAGAATTCCTATACAAAATTCTTTTTGTATGTCTTGCTTTCTCTTTTCAGTCTCAGTTTTACGCGTGGAGTTGTTAAGGGTAATTATCCGGGATAAATTTTCACCGGGATTGAATTTTATAGAGGATACTTCCGTGGGGAGGGGGATTTTTCAGTGGAGAAGGGGCCAGATTTCCTGGCATTATTTAAAAAACGATCAGAAATGAAATAAAAAACAAGTTTTTTCAACTGAAAGTAAGGAGCAACATTAAAACTTGAAACGAGCAGAGATTATCAAACAGTTCGTGGTAACAAACTGTAAGTAAGGAGCGACCCGGCTCAATAGTAACCGAAACTCTAAGAAATGGAATGGATATATCAAAAGAATTGGCTTATTATGCGAATTTCGGGGATTTTTGGTTACGGATGTGGATAGATAATGGCCGACCAAGGCATGGTATCGTGAACTCCATCCGATTATATACTAAGCGAAGATTCGCAAAAACCCTCGCTACACATCGTGCTCTGATTATTGAATTTGATAGTAAATCTGTAAAGCAAGACCCAAATCGAAAGTGGAAATTCCAAAAAAAGAAGAAACGTAAAGAATCAGTTGATGTTCTGCCCAGTGAGAGTGAGTGGGTTAATTATTTTACGCATGATTTTTCATCGCCTCATGCTGATCTGGAAAATAAATTTTCTATTGAGCTCGATGCGAGTCTTGCGGAACATGAATGGGAAGTTGGATTTGTTGTGTCTAATTCGTCAGTCAGTGAACACTCTAGAAACTGAAGAAGAAGTTGTCGAGGGGGGTGGATAGCCTGTGCGGATTGTATCTGCAAGCGGCAAGTCAGAACCTTGTTGAGCACCTTTGTCTCTTGGACCAAATGATTTTTAATGCTGGGATTGTTCCAGACCTATTCTGCACGGGTGTAATTACTCCTGTACTAAAAAACGGAAAAGACGGGGGGCAGTGTTCTTCTTACCGCCCGATTACTGTCGCACCTGTACTGTGCACGTTATTTGGATTGCTTGTTGTAAATAGGCTTAGTGCTACGTGTAGCACGCCGGATAACCAATTTGGTTTCAAAAAGAAAATGAGTAGAGAACACGCGCATTATATGATTGCTAATTTGTTGATTGATGCCTATGATTCAAATGAGACACTGTATTTTGCCGGTCACGATGTTAACCGCGCGTTCGACTCCGGTGTGCACCCTCAGATATTGTTGTCTGCTTGGAAGCGTGGCGTCGATAAGTCTATTCTACGCGCACTGAGGAATATGTATAGTAAATTAAAAGCGCGTGTAAATGTACCGTGTGTTAATGCTTTAGCCCTATCTTCTAGTCTTATACTCGTAGAGAAGGGAATACGCCAAGGGGCACTTACTTCGCCATCGCTATCCAATAATAGTATTATTTCATCGCAAGAACCGGTTCAGTCTACTTGTATCTTTAGAGGTCTCAATGTTTCGCTGATCGATTATGCTGACGGCATTTTGAACGCGAGTAGAACAGTTGTAGGCATCGAAGAGACTTTCCGTGTTTTAGTAAGGAGTACGGTAACATAGGTCTTTCTTTCAATCCCCTGAAGAGTGAACTTCTCGTATATAATAGTCGCGTTAAAGATAGTGTACCAGTTGATGTTATTTTCGGAACTTATACGATTAAGTCTTCGTCCAAGATTATGTACCTCGGCCTTCCAATATGTAGTGATCTTAAAAAACAAACTCGTGATTGCCTTGTTTCGTTGTTCGCTGTAAAGACACGAAAAGCTTATGGAATTCTCGTTTCAATGAAGTGCCACTTTAACCGTTTTCTACTCGCAAGGGTGTATAACGCTTTTGTTTTGCCAAATGTGCTGGCCCTATCTCCGTTTTGGAAAATATTTACGTCGTCTGATCGCCGCAGTATTCGGTCTACTTTCTACAGATATGGAAAGTATCTACTTCGTCTTCCAATTTGGATGATGATTTCTAAAATGTCTCTGAAGTATGGTATAACCGACCCGCTTATAGCTGTACTGAATCGCCGTGCTCGATTTGCAAAGGCATTTGAACCAAGCCACTCTTCGTTATGTGTCGCAATAGCTTAAATTTGTATTTTTTTTTTTTGTCGTAGTAATGTTCTTAATCTTGTTTTTCTGTAGTTGAGTTTTCTTTGTATATTTTGTTGTTATTTTTTGTTCTCTCTTGTAGTCTATTTACAACATTTTGTATGTTTAATTATGGGTAATGAATTAATAATAATAATAATAATAATTAAGTTCAGGCGATGAGCCTGAGAAAATTCGCTGGATTTTCGAAAAAAAGGGGAAACACCCCATAAAAGTATTAGAATCTTAATGAAAATCCCATCATCAGATTCAACGTATCAGAAAACCCTACTGTAGTTGTTTCTAGCTCCTATCTGCAAAAATGTGGAATTTTGTATTTTTTGCCAGAAGAAAGATCACGGATGCGTGTTTATTTATTTATTTTTTTTCCCCCAGGGATGATGGTATCGACCAAGTGGTCCTAGGATTTTGTGAGAGGGCTTATTCGAACGGAAATTAAAATTTTTAGTGCTCTATTTAAATGACAGCAACCTGGCCCCCTCCCCCGCCCCTTTTTCCCAAAGTCGTCTGATAAAAATTTTGAGATAGCTATTTGGCTCACCATAGTTGAAAGACCCAATAACTATGCCTTTGGATATAACATGACCCCCCCCATCCCTCGGGGAAAGGTATTTAAGTCATAAAACTTGCCATTTTTACGCATAGTATTTGTTATTGTGAAGTATGTATACGTTTTCGGGCGGAAGGGGGCAAATTTTTTCCTAGGAGGTTTTTCCACGGGGGAATTTTCTATGGGCAGGGAAGTTTCCAGGTGGTGAACTTGTCAGGGGAAATTATACAATGAGGGAATTTTCCAGATCTCCTATGCAAAATTCTTTTTAAATGTCTTGCTTTTTCTTTTCCGTCTTTATTTTACGCGAGGGGTTGTTATTGTCCGGGATGCAATTTCACCGGGATTGAGTAGTTTAGTGGATATTTCTCTGGGGGAAGGCATTTCTCCGTGGAGGGGTGGCTAGATTTCCTAGCATTACTTAAAAATGATCAGAAATTAAATTAAAAAAAAAACAAGTTTTTTCAACTAAAAGTAAAGAGCAACATTAAAACTTAAAACGAACAGAAATTATTAGGTTTATGAAGGGGTTTGTCCCCTCCTCAACACTTGGCTCCTTATGCTCAAGTTTAAATTGCATCCTAATTCTTTAAGAACGATTCCTGAAACACAAGGATCGTTTAATTAGAACAAAAGGAAGCTTTTTCAAAAATACTATAAACTTTATCGTAATGAGCGATGTTTTGAGGAAGGGGCAGTCCCCTTCATACAAGTAATAATATAGTATTTATACTATATTATTTACATTATGTTATACTATATTTATACTATATTATATAGTTTATTACGTATATGAAGGTGTTCTTCCCCTCGTCAATACCTCGCTCTTTACGCTAAAGTTTGTTTTAGCACTTTCGAAAAAGCTATTTATTCTAATTAAAAGGCCTTTGTGATTTGGGGGTCATTCTTAAAGAATTGGAACAAAATTCAAACTTTAGCGTAAAGTGCGATGTATTGAGGAGGGGGCAATTCCCTTCATACACGTAATAATTTCTGTTCAAGTTTTATTGCTGCTCCTTACTTTCAGTTGAAAACACTATTTTTTTATTGAATTGTAGCTAATGACAAAGTCTTTTTGTTGACTATTCGATAATATTTCTTCAGCTACCATGAGATGATTCCACGTACGGTAGTTCGAAAGCTTCCTTAAAGATTAAAATTAATGCCAAAATAGATGAAAAACCTTTTAGCTGTCGAAAAACTAAATATGTTTTGTACTGTGCGTCCAGGTCTCTTTTTCTAAAGTCAGGCAAAGGTTACTTAAAAGTCGTAGATTCAAATTTAATATCGCAAAAAAAAAAATGGTACCGTTTTTTGGTACCATTTTTGGTACCAAAACCGGTACTCAGTTTTTCTACCGAGGGTCTCGGAAACGTTCTGCGCCCCTAGTAGATACAAAGGCTCCTTTTTCTTTCATTTAGATATAATATAAATGTAAAAATTCATTTCCTTACCAGACCTCCTTGAAATGAATTGGATGCCCTCCAAATAAAATTCTGGCTACGCTTAGAGTTAACGTTATTTACCTCTCTAATGTGATTTTTTTTTCCCCGAATGCAGTCATGTGTTCAGCATCTGTCCAGGGAGCCGTCCTTATTTATATGACATTCTCGATTCAGTAAATATCATTTCCTTTCATGAAAAGAAATCAAATATCATTTTCTCAGCAGTATTTTTATTTTTAAAATGGTGATTATTAGTATTTGGTGATAGTTTTTAACAAGGGATGTAAACAAGGAGCAGACCAATTTTTTTTTTTTTTTTGAGCGGCTTTAAAAAATTTAGTGGGGGAGACGGTCAAATTTAGAAAATGCTTGGTATAATTGTGAAAGTTGAAATATTTGTAGAAAGTTGGTGGCATAAACACGAACTTACAGCAATGTTTTCCGTGCTACTGGAGACCTCTGGCAACAACAAAAAGATAAGATAATTTAAGACAAGATAAGATGATTTTATTTGACAAAAAAAAATACAGAAAATTTTTGTAATACCTGCTAGGAAAACTCCTAAGGGCTTGTTGGCAGCAGGTGGGAATCTTCTATTCCAGGTATTCTAAAACATATCAATTTTTATTTTTCTACTTGGTAATATCACTAAATCCGCACATATACAAAAACCATTCTACTTACATAAAATACATACATAAATTCTATTCTTTTGCAAGGAAAAATACTTCGGCTGTGGCCTTGAAGGTTACCAGATGACTTCCATTTCGAATTGCAACCGGTACTATATTCCATATGCAGGGAGCAAAATTTCTTATTACAAAAGAAGCTCTAGTCGTTTTTCTAAATTGATATACTAGATTCGATGCTCCTCGTGTATCATGACTATGGGGATCACTACTAATGGAAAAAATATTTTCGAAAGAAGAGGGAAGCACATTATTAAGATATTTATATGTGAAAATACTAATTTGATAATCTCTAATTTTTGATATATCAAGAAGTTGATTCTTAATGTAACGTTCGTTAATATTTTGAGCAATAAATATTTTAGGTGAAAAAAGTTTAAAAGTTTTATTTTGAACTTTCTAAATTTTTTTATAACATGACACAAAATTACTTGCCCATACTCAACAAACATAGGAAATATACGGGTAAAAAAAATAGCAAAATTAAGTAATCTAATTATTTTCTTTTGGCATATGGTTCTAAAACCCTATTCTTTCTAAAAGCCAGAATATAATTTGAACTTTACCGAAAAAAATTCAAATGAATTTACTGAAAAAAAACTGCAATCTCAGTTTAATATACATAAGCTGATATTTATTCCTTAAAATCTTAATTAATTTTTGATTTCTTAGAGTTAAAAAAATTAAAACACTTAAAAGAATTTTTGTCAGTAAAGTAAAAATTATATTCTCATTTTTAAAATTCATAGGATTTTAGAACTCTACTCTTATTAGTTTCTGCTCATTTTAAGTTTGACTCTGTAATTTATTTTAATTTCTGTTTGTTTTTGGTTTCATTTATTTATTGATAATGAATTGTGATAGTTGTATGCTTATAGATTATTTGATTCTATCTTTGTTCATTTTTGGTTTAATGGAGTTCTTTACTTTTTTTGAAAAATTTATTTTGTGGAAAAGTTTTTAGAATTAATTTATGTTCATTTATTTTGACATAGTCTTTTTCAGGGAAAAAGAATAAGCCTCTTCTAAAGTTAAACAACCATGCCTTCCATAAAAACCTTAAATACCCCCTAGGCATAAATTACAACCCTTGCCCATAATCTCTGAGGCTTGTTTCAACCCCAAAAGCCTTGTTATATGATATTTAGACTATTTTGAATAGAATAGCTATCTCAAAATTTCTATCAGATGCATTTCGGGACAATACGACGTGTGTGTTTGGCGATGGGGGGGGGGGGAGGGGGTCAGCTGCCCTTTGATCACTTTGACTCTTAAAAACAGCACTAGAGCGTATGATTACCAATCCAATGAGCCCCCTCCGAAGTTTATATGACCCTATTTTCTATAAAAACATTGTATGCGCCCATGGCAAACCTTACAACCCTTTCCCTGAGGGCTGGGGAGATCTGTAATCCTCAAAGACATAATTTCCAGACCTTTCAAATACTTTGAACAAAATGGTTGTATCAAAATTTGGATTGGAAGTGTTTGGGAATATGAGTGTTAGGGGGCATATACCCTTTGATCACTTTTGACTAATTAGAAAGGCACTAGTCCTCTCAATTACCAATCGAATGAGCCCTTTTTGAAGCTTCTACGACAAGACTTTTTATACAAACATTATACGCCCCAAAGGGATAACTTACAACCCTTGTCTTGAGGACTATGGGGGGAGGGTTGTCATCCTCAAAGACATAATTTAAAGACCTTTCAACTATGTTGAACAAAAAGCCTTATCAAAATGTTGATCGGAAATGTTTGCGGTAATGATGGGCGTAGGGGGGGGGGGAATTCTCCTTTCGATTACTTTCGACTATTCAAAAGGGCAATAGCCCTCTCAATTTCCAATCGAATGAGCCCTTTTTGATGTTTTTACGACAACGCTATCTATAAGAACCTTGTATGCCCCCAGGGCACAACTTACAGCTTTAGCGCTGAGGGTTGGGGGGGGGGGGGGAGTGTCCTACTCAAAGAAGTAATTTTGAGACCATTCAACCACTTTCAACTAAATGGCTATATCAAAATGCTGATTGGAAGTGTTTGGGGAAATGAGGGTATGGGGAGCATTCACCCTCTGATCGCTTTTGACTATTAATAAAGGCTCTAGACCTCTCAATTCCCAATTGAATGAGCTCTTTTTTAAGTTTCTACGACAACGCTTTCTATAAAAACGTTACATGCCCCCAGGGTGTAACTTAAAACTTTTGCCCTGGGGCCTGTGTGGGCATCCTCAGAGACATAATTTCCGGACGTTTCAACTAAGTTGAACAAAATGGCTATCTCGAAATTTTGATTGAATGTGTCCGAGGAAATGCTGGGGGTGAGAGAATGAGAACTTTTTAAAATTTCTACGACAACATTTTCTATAAAAACCTTAAATTCCTCCAGGGCATAACTTGTCCTGAGGTGTGTGAGGGGTTTGTCATCCTCAAAGACATAATTTCCAGAACTTTCAACTACGTTGAATAAAATGGCTATCTCAATATTTTGACTGGATGTGTTTGGGGAACTGGTGGGCGTGAGAAGGGGGTTAGTTTCCCTCCAATCAATTTCGACTATTAAAATGGGCACTATGCCTTTCAATTTTCAATCGAATGAGCCCTTTTTGAAGTTTCTACAATAACGCTTTCCATAAAAACCCTATATACCCCCAGGGCATAACTTACAACCCTTGCCCTGAGGGCTGTTGGGGGGTTGTCATCCTCAAAGACATAATTTCCAGAACTTTCAACTACGATGAAAAAATTGCTATCTCGAAATTTTTATTGGGCATGTTTGGGGAAAAGGTGAGCGTAAGAGGGGGTTTTAGTTAACCTCCAATCACTTTCGACTATCAAAAAGGACACTAGCCTTTTCAATTTCCAATTGAATGAGCCCTTTTTGAAGTTTCTATGACAACGCTTTCTCTTATACCTTATTTGCCCCCAGGGTATAACTTACAACCCTTGCCCTGGGGGGCTCTGAAGTGGTTATCATCTTCAAAGACCTAATTTTTAGAACTTTCAACTACGTTGAACAAAATAGATGTGTTGTTCAAAATTTTGCTCAAAATTTTGATTTCATATGTTTGGGGAAATGGTGGGTGTGAGAGGAGGGCTAGTTGCCCTCCAATCACTTTCCACTATCAAGAAGGGCACTAGCTCTTTCAATTTCCAATCGAATGAGCTCTTTTTGAAGTTTTTAGGACAACGCTTTCCATAAGAATCTTACATGCCCCAGGGCATAACTTTAATCCCTTGCCTTGAGGGCTCTGGGGGAGGGGGGTGTCATCCTCAAAGACCTAACTTCCAGAACTTTCAACTACGTTGAATAAAATGGCTATCTCAATATTTTGATTGGATGTGTTTGGGGAACTGGTGGGCGTGAGAAGGGAGTTAGTTTCCCTCCAATCACTTTCGACTATTAAAATGAGCACTATCCCTTTCAATTCCCAATCGAATGAGCCCTTTTTGAAGTTTCTACAATAACGCTTTCCATAAGAACCTTATATTCCCCCAGGGCATAACTTACAACCCTTGCCCGGAGGGCTGTTGGGGGGTTGTCATCCTCAAAGACATTATTTCCAGAACTTTCAACTACGATGAAAAAATGGCTATCTCAAAATTTTTATTGGGCATGTTTGGGGAAAAGGTGAGCGTGAGAGGGGGTTTTAGTTAACCTCCAATCACTTTCGACTATCAAAAAGGACACTAGTCTTTTCGATTTCCAATTGAATGAGCGCTGTTTGAAGTTTCTACGACAACGCTTTCTCTAATACCTTATTTGCCCCCAGGGTATAACTTACAACCCTTGCCCTGGGGGGCTCTGAAGCGGTTATCATCCTCAAAGACCTAATTTTTAGAACTTTCAACTGCGTTGAACAAAATGGATATCTCAAAATTTTGATTTCATATCTTTGGGGAAATGGTGGGTTTGAGAGGAGGGACAGTTTCCCTCCAATCACTTTCCACTATTAAGAAGGGCACTAGCTCTTTCAATTTCCAATCGAATGAGCTCTTTTTGAAGTTTTTAGGACAACGCTTTCCACAAGAATCTTACATACCCCCAGGGCATAGCTTTCATCCCTTGCCCTGAGGGCTGTGGGGGAGGGGGGGTCATCCTCAAAGACCTAATTTCCAGAACTTTCAACTACGTTGAACAAAATGTCTATCTCAAAATTTTGATTAGATTTGTTTTGGGAAATGGTGAGCGTGAGAGGGGGGTTAGTTGCCCTCCAATCACGTTCGACTATTAAAATGGGCACCAGCCCTTTGAAATTCCAATTGAATGAGCCCTCTTTGAAACTTTTACAACGTTGTCTGTAAAAAAAAAACCTTATATGCTCCCACGGCATAACTTACAACCCTTGCCCTGAGAGCTGTGGGGGGAGTGTCCTCCTCAAAGATATAATTCCCAGATCCTTTAACTACGTTGAACAAAATTTATGTTTCAAAACTTTGATTGGATGTGTTTGGGGAAATGGTTAGTTGCCTTCCAATCACTTTCGACTATTAAAAAGGGCACTAGCCATTCTAATTTCAAATCGAATGAGCCCTTTTCGAAGTTTCTATGACAACTCCCTCTACACGAAGTGCCCTGGTCTAAATCCAACCAACCAACCAACCAACCAACCAAAAAAAAAACAATAATAATAATAATACATTGAGCTAACACCGTTCTTTACTTAGGCAGCGCAATATGCGCTGCCGCCTATGATTATCATTTTGGCTTTACATATTGTGTTAAAAAGCATAGCCAACACTAGGGAAGGGGAGGGGCAATAAGATCTATACCTCCTTAGGGGGCAAAATAAGACAATTAAATCTCACTTCGATACGTAAACCCCTATATTTTCCCCAATTCCTTTACCCTCAGGTCTTTGAAAACCAGAAATTCTCGAGTCGATACTGGCACTATTCCTTGTCAAATTTGGTCACAGTATGAAGGATTTTGGTAAATATTACTGTCTACAGGTATCCCGAAAAACCCGACGATCAGGCCATTGCCAAGAGCAAATACACTGTTTTCTAACTTGAGATAGCTGAAGAATGGATGAAAGAATGCTCAGATTAAAAAAAATAAAAATGATAATGAAGACGTGATTGGTACAGAGAAAATTGACCAAGTGAGTGGCTTAATCAGTGGCGTCAATGAGGGGGGAATTTTACCCTTCGAATATTTTGTTGCTCCCTCCCTTAAATTACGAGAAATATTTTTTTTTTGTTTATTTAGATTGAAAAATAACGTTTTTGGTATTTTCACTGAAAAAATTGAAAAGAGCAACAAATTGCTCCCCTTGATTTTTAAAAATACATTTTTGCATTCCCATTTACCCTACGTTTCCGTAAATTGGCGTAACCGAGTTTCTTTCCCCTTGATTGTATTATTAGTAAGATGGGTGGACTTAACACAACTTTAATGTAAAGAGTATTCAAGGTGTTCGAATTGGTTTTTTTGCCATAGAAAAAAGTTTAAAAGAATAAAGATAAGTCTTGAAACTAAAATTAGGAAACTAGACAGTGGAAAACAAAACAAATTTTTTTTCATTTATAGCAATAAGAGTTTGAATGTTTCGGCTTCGTGTCCAAAAGACAATATCAACCAGAAAAAAAGAAACTAGATTAAAAACTCATATAAAAAAAGGAAAAAAACTGACATTTATTTTATGTTTTTTTATTTTTTTTTTGCCGTTACTAAAGATTTCCGAACGTATAGCGGAAATTTTCGAACTTTAATTATTATTAGTGAAAACAATTTTTTTTCCATTTTCTAATTTGAAATAGATGGCTGAGCAAGACTAGGCCACGTCCACCTTTATTACTTTGTAATCAAAGTTTACAATGTTATTTCTTTTGCTAATTTTCTTGGATTTATTCATGAAAAGAAAAGCATTCTAAATCCCCAACATCTTATTTGTTATATCTAATCATAATTTTGGGGATCCTTTTAGCACTGTGAGAAGGTCGCCATGAAGCAGTCCTTACCTCTATCAAATCTATTTCTTAGAAGCAAAATAACTTTTCCTCCGTGCTATTTCCTTTCGATCTATTTCGTAATCTCTAGTGATTCCCATAATTTGTCTCCTAGCAACTTTATTACCGCTGAAGCTGCTACAGAACAAAAGATTAGCTTGATCAATTACGTAGTTGTAAAAATATCCGACCAAATTTGGACTTATCCCTCTTTGTCTTGATCAGTTTGACTGAAATGGTTAGATTATATGATCTATTTTTTTCTAATAAAGTCTAGAAGCAATTCATACCTGATATACTTATAAAAAAGGATCACGTTCTACGATAAATGTTTAGGTGTAATACCCTAGCATTTTTAGTTACTGATATAACTAAAACTATTTTGATTATTTAAAATTTATATAATAGAAATAAAAAGTTACTTTAAAAAATCCTTATAATTTTATCATTATAAAAAATCGTAACATAGTAAATATACCATGGCATCCTACACGGTAAAACTAAAGTATGTAATCCTGTACCCGAACGAGCCTCAAGAGCCTCTCTGGATGTAATGTTGGGGCAGACACTAAAAATTTAATTTAAAGGTATCTAATTGTTAGCAATCGGCATCTAACAATCGGCATTTCATTCGCTAAATTCGCTACCTAAACATTTAAAGATAAGTAAAGTTGAGATTCCAGTTGCTAATACTGGGGCTCAGAAAAATCACTGAAGTAATGTATTGTAGATAACATGATAGTACATCCGATATTACATGCAAACAATGCATATCGAAGAAAAGAGGGAACATATGTTTGTCCCCTCCCAAGGGCATGAATTTGCAACCCTGGGCTTCAAATGTTTGTCCCAAGGAAACATCACCATCCCCTAAAGAGCCATAAATGTGAAATCATAGCAACTAAATATTTTTGCATGCAAAAAAATAAATATCTGTGATTCCTTTTGCTGACGATAAATGCTGGAAATAATTTCACTCCTTCCTCTTGGGAACTAATTAAAGAAATTTCAAAACTGAAGTCCAATTTTTAGGGTTTCTTAGGGTACCGGACGTTGCAAAGTGATATACCGACTTTAGATTCATTTGGGTCACGAAATTTGAAAACTACTGTCCCGTTTTTAAATCCCAAAAAGCAACGGCCCGAGTATCAAAAACCCAAATTTTTATGGGTTTTGTCCCACCCTAGATAAGGACAAAAAAGGGCACATTGAAAAACACTGTATAATAAAAAGAAACAGCTGGAGATTCAGAATTTCCAGTTTCTATATATTTTTTTAACGCACAAAATTGACAAACTAAAATACTCAAATGGAGCCGACACGCAGCTAAGTTCAAATCGAAGGCTACCTCGTATCAAATAAATTTTATAATCCACCGAAAGACAAAAAAAAGACATGACAATTTAGCGCAGGAGAGACATTGGGACAAAGGAGGCTAAATCGGCATGGCAAGTTCTCAATATAATACTTCAAAAAATTAAACAAAATGAAATGGCCCTGTCATCAGGTGTTAATAATGTATTCTCTCCATTTTTCTTTAAAAGAGATCAGCTATTCAGATCTGTAAATTTATAATCTAGTATAAACCTCTTTGTTATAAAAGGGATTAAAGTCTCATTAAAAATCTAGCTTTTTCATAATTCACTGAGGGCAGTCTAAATATTCCAAAAAGAACCGAAGAAAAAGCGAGAGAGTGAGCTACTACTACTACTACTAAGAACTCACCGCAACACCAAGCCGCCTGATAATATAAGACAATAAAAATAATTCTCTGGAGACTAAATATCATTGTGCCAAAGAGATAACTGCAAATCTTTAAGTTGAATAGGGCTTATTAAAAATATTAAAAATATTAAAAAATATTAAATGTTATTAAAAATATATAAAAAAAATAAGAATACCATTTCTGTGTCTAAAAAATTTTAAAGTCACAGAGGACGATGGAGGAAAGTACCAAGAATTCTTATAACTTTAATTTGCATTATCTGGAGAAGTTTAAAAGGAATATGGAATGATCGTAAATAATAGGACAATGTCTTAAGTATCATTTTATTAACAAATAATAAATAATTTTAATAAATTGAAAAGAAAAAGTATATTTTGTTCGATGCAAAAAACCTAAATTTTTGGCTAGTTTTATATGCAGATGATGACTACGAAAAGATAGTTTGACTTCGAAAAGATAAACTTACCGAAAATGATTCCGAATACCTATAGGCCTATGTATTAACCAGAGACGTTATGTCCTATGGGTCAGGTGGGTAACTTCCCCTCCCAGAACTCGGTTTGCCCCCCAGACCATATGTTGCCCCCTCCCAAGCTAAAATTTAGTTTCTTCAGAAATTTTTTCAAGCATCCACAGAAACGGGTCAGTTTTCTTTAGTATATCTTACCTTTATGGTACTTTTTGGCATATTTTTCAGTTTTCACTTTCATTTTCATTTGATTTGGAAAGTTTGATCCAACTTCAACCCTCTCCAGAATTTTGACGAAATTACACCACTTGTCTCTCTTTTGAATCTATTCATCAATTCAAACTCTAATTTTAATTGGATGAGGGTCTATCGAAAAAAAATCCAAATTAGGATACCCTTTTCTTGTGCCCATGGATATTGTTTTTCAAATTGGCATAATCAGCATTATTTTTACTGAACTTTGATACGGTGACTGTAGGAGAAGTTTCAAACAGTTCGTGGTAACGAATTGTAAGTAAGGAGCGATTCGGCTCAATAGTAACCGAAACTGTAAGAAACAGGGTCTTGATAATAATAGATATATCAAAAGAATCGAACTTTAATGCTCAATAAAAATATATAAAATTAATAAAGTTTGATGTTGCCCATCAAACGTAACGAGCTTGAGAAAATTTGCCTAATTTTTGAAAAAGGGGGGGGGGGGAAACACCCATAAGAAATCAAGTAATCTGAATGATAATCACACCATGAGATTCAGAATACCAGAGAACCATACTGTAGAGGTTTCAAGCTCCTACATACAAAAATGTGGAATTTTGATTTTTTGCCCGAAGGAGGATCGCGGATGCGTGTTTACTTATTTATTTTTTTTCCACTGGTGATTATATCCAACTAGTAATCTTAGAAGATTGTGAGAGTGCTCATTTGAACCGAAATCAAAAGTCCTAGTGCCCTTTTTAAGTGACCAAAAATATTGGAGGGCAGCTACCCCTTCCCCCCTCCTACCCAAAATTGTCCAATTAAAATTTTGAGATAGCCATTTTCTTCAGCATGGTCGAAAGATCTAATAACTATGTCTTTTAGGAAGATTTGAACCCCCACAGCCCCCGGGGAAGGGCTGCAATTTATGAACTTTGCCAATTGCTTACATGTAGCATTGGCTATTGGGAAGTATAACGATATTTTTGGAGGGGGGATTTTCTGGTGGGGATGCTTACGCGAGAGGATCTTTCCGTGAATGAGTTTTCATGGGGGAAGCAAATTTTCCATGGAAGGGGAGATGGATTTCCCAGCATTAAATAAAAAACTATCAGAAATTAAATCAAAGAAACAAGATTTTTTCAACTGAAAGTAAGAAGCAACGTTAAAACATAAAACGAACAGAAATTATTACGTATATGAGGGGGCTGCCCCTTCCTCAGTACCTTGCTCTTTACGCTAAAGTGTTTTTTGAATTTTTAAAAGGCTTATTATTCTAATCAAATGGTCCTTGTTTATCAGGAGTCATTCTTAAATAATTGGAACATAAAGTCAAACTTTAGAGTAAAGAGTGAGGTACTGACTGAGGAGTGGGCTTTCCACTCATATGAGTAATAATTTTTGTTCGTTTTAAGTTTTAGTGTTTATCCTTACTTTAAGTAGAAAAAAACTTGTTTTTTTTTATTTAATTACACCAAGGAATGGATTCTTGAAAGAGCAATACATTAGTGGAAGTGTATCTATAGCTTTTGACGGAATAATAATTTGTTTATACGCATTATTGCTGCTTTTTTACGAGTCGGACTAAGTTTTATTTTTTTTTGGGGGGGGGGGTCAACCCGGTATCTCCCACCCTCCCTGGATACAGCCTTGCCCAATGGCTGGTTTGTCAAGTCTTAAGTAAGTATAAACAAGACGGGGTCGTTCATGCAACTCTCGTTTTTTTGAAAATACTAGCAAACCCAGAAAGAAAAATTACTGCTGGAGTAAATAAAAAAACACAAAAACGGTACAGTCAGCAAAGGCCACTTAAGGCATTTTTGATTGTCAACCCGGATTATAAAATTGAGGTTCCGTTCGTCAAATTCTGTATCTGGTGCGAGTTTTCCAATTTTTTCTAATTTCTCTTTAATATTTGAAGTTTTTTCCTTGGTAGGCTCCAAGAATCTCCAAGGTATACTTTCTGGTACGCATAGGGAAGGGGGGCGGGAATTTGGGGAAGGTTAAGTTGAACTGTAAAAATAGATTATATTCAAAATAAATTTCCCAGATTTACAAATAAAAATGGCTTGAAGATTTCTACCTTATCAACTATCCAAATATTGCACCAAAAGACGATGTCTTTACATTATCCGAATAATCGGATTTTTTACAGTTTGAATTGTAAAATTTTCTCTTTGCAATTTTAAGCGAAAAAACACACCATGTACATATTATGCACCACTGCAGACAGAACTTGTGTTCTACGGCTTTAAGCTCATTTTTTGTGACAGTTTGCTTCGAACTGTATTAAGGAAATTATACGAAATTGTGAAGAGCTCTATATACAGCTTACAAGACAAGATTTCTTGACAAGATTATTTTGTTTTCCTTTTGCTGATTTTTGAGCAAGCAGACTCGTAAAAACGTAACAAAAATGAATGTAAACACATTTTTGATGTTTTTTTAAAAGTTATTTTGTACCCCTCCCCCTCCCCCCCGCAAAAATCCTGGATACAGCCCTGCGGCCATACAATGATTATATCTGCTGTTTCGTCTAAATTATTATTTGTATTTTGTTTTATTATGTTTCTCGCGTTCTTTTTTTATTTATTTAATATAATAACAAATGGATATATACGAGTTCAGTTTTACCAATGACTCATGGGCGTAGGTAGCATATTGTCTAGGGGGGGGGGGCAGTCGGTAGTGTGATGGAGGGCCTTTTATCAACTGCTTTTCCAACCATCTGCTTTTTCAGCCATATCTAATGTAAATTTGAAGGTCTAGGGGGGGGGCAGCTGTCCCCCCTAAATCCACATTTGAGCTTGAAAGGTCAGAGCGAAAAGTGCACACAGTCTGAACGATCGTTGGAGTGTCACGTCAATTTTTGTGGTGCGGGAGTCAAATGTTTGAAATAAGAGTGTGCTCTAACTCCCAGATGTTTTTTGGCATTTCAGTAATTCTTTTTGCAAATTCTTTTTGCAAATTTTCTTTTTTTTGCAAATTCATTCTTTTTGCAAATTTTTCCGAGGAGGAGGAATTTTTGCTCAGATTTTGCTAAGTAATGACTTCCCCTTACTCAATCAACCACTGTGTAAAGATATAGTAAGGGTGTGCAAATTGAAAGCCACCAAAATCAAATATTTGCAATTGAATGAACTCATTTTGCCTCTATATTGATTGCAATTGCCACCCTTTTGCAACCATAACTGTTACTTTTCAGGAGGGTTATTTGAAGCTTTTGAAGAAACCAGTGTGCAGAAACCAGCCCTTCCATAATAACCTTATATGCTCCCCGGGGCATAACTTACAGTCCTTACCCCTGGATTCTGGGGGTTGTGTTAACCCCGGAGGCATCGTTATATGATCTTTGGGCTATTTTGAACAAAATTGCTACACCAAAGTTTCGATCAAATTTATTTGGGAAAAAGAGGGCTGAAGGGGTGGGGGGGCTATTTAACCTCCAATCACTTTTGACTCTCAAAAAAGGAACTGGAACTCTCAATTACCAATAAAATGCGTGTCCTCCATTATACGGCCACCCCTTCCACAAAAACCAGATATGCCCCTGGGGCATAACTTACAACACTTGCCCTGTTCTCTGGGGGGTTGTTTCGACCACACCGTTTATGGTATCTGATCTTGGACTATTTAAACAAAATAGCTATCTCAAAATTTTTGATCCGATGCCTTTGTGAAAATAGGCCTGGGGGAGACCAGTTGCTCTCTGATCACTTTGAAATTTATAAAAAAAAAAAACATTCAAACTTCTGATTTCGAATCAAATGTGCCCCATCCGAAGTTTATATAATCACTTCTTCAGCCTGGATGTGAGTGTTGGTGCGAGTTTGAGTGAGTGAGTGAGTGTGAGTGAGTGAGTGAGTGTGAGTGAGTGAGAGTTCTAGTCTGAGTGAGTGAGTGTGAGTGAGCCTGAGTGTGTTTGAGTCCCTGTGTGATTGTGAAAGTTTATGCAACCACTCCTTCCATAAAAAGCTTATTTATCCCCAGGGGATAACTTAAATTTCAAACCCCCAGGCTCTGGGGGTTATGTCAACCACAAAGGCATCGCTATATGATATTTGGGCTATCTTGAACAAAACTGCTATACCAAAATTTAAATTGGATTTATTTGGGGGAAAGAGGGTAGAGGGGAGGGACTAGTTAATCTCCAATCATTTTTGACTCCTAAAAAAGGAACTAGAGTTTTTAATTATCAATAAAATGAGTCTCCTCCATTATACAACCACCCCTTCCATATAAACCTTATATGCCTCTGGGGCATAAATTACAACACTTGCTCTGTGCTCTGGGTTTTTTTTTTAGACCCCACAGTTCTTGTTATCTGATCTTGGACTATTTGAACAAAATACCTATATCAAATTTTGATCTGATACATTTGGGAAAATAGACCTGGGGGAGACTAGTTGCCCTCTGATCACTTTTAACTTTTAAAAGAGCATTAAAACTTTTTTAAAGTCAATGATATTAAATCAAATAAGCCCCCTCGGAAGTTTATATAACCACTTCTTCCACCTGGGTGTGAGTGTTAGTGCGAGTGTGAGTGAGTGAGTGAGTGACAGTTCAAGTTTGAGTGAGGGAGTGTGAGTGAGTCTGAGTGTGTTTGAGTCTGTGTGACTGTGAAAGTTTATGTGACCACTCCTTCCATAAAAAAATCTTATATGCCCCCAGGAGATTTGAACACAATGGCTATCTCAAAATTTTGGTTGGATGTATTTGGGAATAAAGTGCATGAGGGGCACTAGCTGCCCTCCAAACGCTTCTGACTCTTAAAAAGGGCACTAGAAATTTTGATTGCCAATTCAATGAGTCCCCTCGAAAGTTTATACGACCACACCTTCCATAAGAAGTGCGGGAAAAGTAATAATAATAACAATAATTGGAAACTTGTATTTAAACAAGTTAAAATCGAGCACAATCGGAATTAAACATTCCCCCTTTTCCAAAAATAAAATTCCTGCAATTAAAAAGGGCAAATTGTGTAGTTTACAATTATTGGCCTAAGGGTTTTAGGGGGCGTTGTATCTCTGAGGGCAGAGTTCTAGATCTTTAGCCTCCCTATATAATGGGAGGGGACTTGCAGTACTCAAATCACTTTTCAGCATCCCTCATACCCATAGTCTCAAATCTCAACTTAATACCCTTAACTGTTTTCGAGATATTCCAAATACACTGTTTTGAAAAACTGGATGCACATAATATCTTTTAATTTGCCTCAGGTCATAACTTTCAACCCTTGCCCCCGGGCTCTGGGGTTGCCCCCAAATAATTCCCCTCGGGTTGACCCCAGAGGCATCTTATATGATCTTTGGACAATTTTGGACAAAATGGCTGTCTCAAAATTTCGATCAGATGCATTTGGGAAAAAGAGGACGTATATATATATATATATATATAT
>JAQQPU010000271.1:68013-81464 GCA_029168905.1 Artemia sp. Kazakhstan ARC1039
ATTATATACAACAGAATTTTACTTCTTTTTTTTAAAGTCCAAATTTTAGTCCTTTTTAATATGGAATTTTCGATTTCAAGATTACTTTACAGAAAATAACAAAATTTGTTTTAAGCAATTAAGAAATAACAAACAAAGTTCAATTGTACAAGCATGTCTTATTTCATTGAATAGTTCTGGCTAAAACAATTTTCCAATGATATTTGTTGTTGCACATTTTTTTTTTATTTAAAAGTTGTATTACAAACAATTTTTCCACTATTTTATTATAAATTTCTGAATTAAGACAAGAACACAACTGTTCAGAAATAAGGTAATAATACGTAGTTCCATCCTCAAGCTCTGATTTTCCAAAATATAGTTAGAACTGGAACAGTTCAGAACTCGAGAAATAGCAATTCCGTCCCTGAGTTCATAATTTCTGGAATAATATTAGAGTAGCAGCAATTCAAAAATTAAATAAAATTGTAAATTGTATTACAAACGGTTTTACAACTCTTTTATTCTAAATTTCTGAATAAGACATGAACAGGACTGTTCAGAAATAAGGTAATTGTACAATATAAATTTCATAAATTTTATACAATCTTGAAAAAGACTTGTGCCAGCTTTGCCTCTGACTCAGACTATCTGTCTTAGATTTTACTCCAATTAGCCATGGCTTGATAGCAACTTGATTTTAATTCAAAAATCCCTAAGTTCTGATTTTCTGAAATATACTGGAACAGTTCAGAACATAATATAATGCTTTTATATAATTCTATATGCTTATTATAGAAGCATAATAAACATAATGCTTCTACTTATAAGTTCCAAATTTCTGAAATACAGTTAGAACAGGAACAGTTCAGAAATAAGACAAAATACTTCCATCACTAATTTTTTTAATTTGTAAAATACAATCATTTCAAAATAAAACCAAGTAGTTCTACCCCTAAGTGCTTTATTCCTGAAACACAATAAGAACAGGAAGAATTCAGAAACAAATCATGAAAGTTCTATCCCTAAGTTCTGAATATCCTTTTTATGATTAGAACACGAAGAATTCAGTAATAAGACTAAGTTTTTTGAAGTTCTAAGTTCTAAGATTTTGAAATACAAATAGAACTGCAATATTTCAGAAGTTTTACACGACATATGCATCTCTAAATTCAGAATTTCTTAATTGCAATAATGACAAGAAAAAAAACAACAAAAAACTATTTATGGTTTTATTGTTTTAAATGGAGCCGATTCAAAAGTTTTAAGCGGGAAAAGTTTGTCGAAGTTTGACCTATGAAAGTATAATTTCTAACAACGATATGGATTTATGGATTCAGAAAAAAAAATAATTGGAACAGAGAACACTTCATTTTGAATCCACAGATTCAATTTGAGAATCCAGGCCGGCAAGGACAATTATTTTCAATTTTTCATTAGAAATATTCCACTTCAATGTCCGTATAATATTCATCTCTTATCTGCTTTCTTTAAGACTAAAGGACGTGGGAGCTTTACGTGGTGTTTTAAGAATAATTGAACTTCTCAAGAGAAAAGTTACGTTAGGCTTAACAATACTAACCACAAAAAAAAATCTGACTGCTATTAAGCTGCAGAGTAAAAAACACTAAGTAGGTTTTGGCCTTAGAACTTAAACACGATTAGAATTGTATCTTCAGCAAAATTTGGTTTGGTGCTTCCAAGATACAACATAAGTCTATATTCGCGACAGATATTGATTTGTGTCTGCACCTTTGCATTGAATAATATTTAAAAAAAATCGATGGGTAAAACATTTAAATTGAAACCTAAAACAAGCAAACATTACTGCATCATGACCTATGAAACATATAAAACTATTACAAATGAACTGACTGATGATATTTTCTTATGCTTATAAAGTTATCCAAAACTAAAACTTACTGAAAAAAAAACACGCACAAAACCAAGAATGCTTTATTTTCGTACCACAAAAAAAAATTTCTAAAGCGCTTTATCTTCAAGTATACAAAAATCCTATATTGGTTCCTGTTTACAGTAAAGCGCTACTTTTGAGTAATCCTACAGAAATAACGAAACATTATCAATCTGTTTACTTGCATTTAGTTTTAGAAATATATTTTGTATAGACTATGAAGCAATAATTTTTTTGTTTAAGTCTAATTTCACTCTGTAATTCCATTAGAAAGACTTTGTTTAAAAGGAATTCTTTGTGCACATTTGCTAACTAACCTGAAACTTGTCTGAATGTATTAGCAATTTTGATTGAATGTTGTTCGATGGAGATGGCGGAGCCAGACTAGGTCAAGTCTTTAGGCAGTTGTACTTTCTTGAAATCAAAGTTTCTACCCTTCTGTTAATTCCTTATGATTTATTCATCAAATTTTAAAAGCTTTCTGAATACCCCAAAGTTTATTTGTTATATTTAATATTTCCTTTTACAGATTTTGCACCCACTGTGGTCGTTATGAAGCAACCCCTACCTCTATCAAATCAACTTCACTTATGCAAAATAAATTATCACTTCGATTGATTAATATTTAAAAAAAAATATGATTGAGGTAAAGAGTGACATTGAAACTTAATATTATAGCATAACAGCCTTTGCAAGATAGATTTATAAAACTATCGCAAATAAACCCTATGATGATATTTCCCTTTGCTTATAGGATTATACATATGCAAAACTAGCAGTTTACCGAAAACACAAAACCCACGCATAAGATACAAATTTTTTTTTTTTATACCGTTAAAAGTTTCCTAGGGCGCTTTATGTTTTTACTATACAAAAATCGTATATTGTTGTTTCGTGTTTTCAGTAAAGCGCCAGTTTTGCATAATCCTACAGACACTGAGACACAGCGAAATATTGTCAGTCGGTTAATTTGCACTACTTTCTAGACAAAGAATCAATAATTGTGTTTGTTTTAACTTTAAACGGCACTCTTTACTTTTATCAGAAAATATTTATTTTTTAATAATTCATTGTTAATGATGGTTAAAACTCATTTCTAATGATAGATAAAATTCATTTTTAATAACAGTTTTAACTGAAAACTTAAAGTAATTGTATAAAAACTTCAATAATAAACTGGGATATCACTATTTGCAGTAGCTTGAGAGAAATAAGTGTGAGTTACTCGAAACTTGTTTCTATACTTAAGGTCATGGTTGTGAAACCCGTTTTAGGGTTTCACACTGCGAAACCCTAAACCCTGAAAACTGCGCGAAATCCTGAACTGCGCGTAAGAAGAAAAATCACACACTTTGTTCCGCTGTCCAATTGCTAACAAACAATATGAGTGACCAATTTGTCCTTAGTATGCGGAAAAGATGCTGATTGGTAATTTCGGTACTCAAGAAAATCAATAAAATATTATAGATAACACGATAGTACATGCAATGGGTACCAATGGAAATATTCGTTTATGTAATATCTCAACCCCTTCCCTCTAGAACCCCCCCCCCCCATGTAAAACCATAAGAGTCAAATATTTATGTGTGCTACAAAGCATTCGTGGTTGCTCAAACCGAGAGAAGCTACTGAAAAAAAATCACCCTCCCTTAGGAAGTCAATTAGAGAATCGTCAGAACTGAAATTCAACGTATCGAATTTCCTAGGGTGTGGAAGTAACCAAGTTACTATCCTGACTTTAGATGCCTTTGGGCTCCGAGATTACCCTTACTGTATGACTGACAACGCAGTTTGCTACCCAGTTTTATAGATGTCAAAAACTATCCACTCAGGTACCGAAGACCAGATCATTAGTGAAAACCTTTAATTATTTCTATCGGTTCCTCATAATTCCTTGGTATGATTAACAATTAGAATACCTACGGCGTCTTTGAATGAGCTACCTTACCGTGCGCAATCAGAGGCAACGCAACAGTGTTGCCTATAGCAAAGCCAATATGGCTCCAATGTTTTATTATTTATTATTATTATTTATTATTTTTTTCCCAGAGGCACTTCGTATGGAAGGGGTCGTTGTATAAACTTCGAAGGGGGCTCATTCGATTGGAAATTAAGAGTTCTATTGCCCTTTTTAAGGGTCAAAAGTGATTGGAAGGCAATTAACACCCCTTCCACGCCCACCATTTCCCCAAACACATCCAATCCAAATTTTGAGACAGTCATTTTGTTCACCGTTGTTGATTTCCAGATAGAAATTATGTTTTTGAGGAGGACACTCCCCCCACAGCCCTCAGGGCAAGGGTTATAAGCTATGCCCTGGCGGTATATAAGAATTTTATAGAAAGATTTGTCGCAGATACTTCAAAAAGGGCTCATTCGATTGGAAATTCAAAGGGCTAGCGCCTTATATAATAGTCAAAAGTGATTGGAGGGCATTTAACCCCTCTCTAACACCCACCTTTTCCCCAAACAAATCCAATCAAAATTTTGAGATAGCCATTTTGTTCAACGGAGTCGAAAATTATGGAAATTATGTCTTTGAGGATGACAACCACCATAGCCCTCAGGGCAAGGGTTGTAATTTATGCCCTGGGGGAATTTAAGGTTTTTATAGAAAGTGTTGTCGTAGAAACTTCAAAAAGGGCACATGCGATTGTAAATTTAAATGGCAAGTGTCCATTTTAATAGTCGAAAGTTATTGGAAGGCAACTAACACCCCTTCCACGCCCACCATTTCCCCAAACACATCCAATCAAAATTTTGAGATAGCTATTTTTTTTCAATGTAGTTGAAAGCTCTGGAAATTATATCTTTGAATAGGACACTCCCCCCACAGTCTTCAGGGCAAGGGTTATAAGTTATGCCCTGGGGGCATATATGGTTCTTATGGAAGGAATGCTCGTATAAACCTTATAGAGGGCTCATTTGATTGGAAATTGAAAGTTCCAGTTCATTTTTTAAGAGTCAAGAGATTTAAGGGCAACTAGCCCCCCCCCTCCCGCCCTTTTTCCCCAAGCTCATCCACTACAAATTCTGAGATAGCCAGTTTTTTAAATTGTTCAAAAATTAGATAACAAAAACTCCAGTGTCAACCCAACTCCAGGGCCCGGGGGGTAGGCGTTGTTAGTGTTGTCTTGGGGGCGTATATGGTTCTTATGAAAGAGATGCTCATATAAACTTCGGAGAGGGCTCATTTGATTGGAAATTGAAATTTCTAGTTCACTTTTAAAGAGTCAAATGATATCAGAGGGCAACTAGCCCCCCCTCCATGCCCTTTTTTCTCCCACCCATCCGATAAGAACTTTGAGATAGCCATTTTTTTAAAATAGTTCAAAGATCATATAATAAAAACATCGGGTTGACACAACCCCGCAGGGCCTGGAGGCAGGCGTTGTAAGTAATACTCTGAGGGCATATATAGTTCTTATGGAAGGGATGCTCGTATAAACTTCGGAGACGGCTCATATGATTATAAATTGAAAGTTCTCGTTCACTTTTTAAGAGTCAAAAGACATCGGAAGGCAACTAGCACTCCCCTCTCCACGCCCTATTTTCCTCAAACCCATCCGATAAGATCTTTGAGAGAGACATTTTATTCAAAATGGTTCAAAGTTCATATAACGAGAACTCCGGGGTCGACATAATCCTTCAGGGCCCGGGGTAGGCGTTATAAATTATGCCTGGGGGGCATATACAGCTGTTGGGGAAGGGATGCTCGTATAAACTTCAGAAAGGGCTCATTTGATTGGAAATTGAAAGTTCTAGTTCAGTTTTCAAGAGTCAAAAGAGATCAGAGGGCAACTCCCCCCCCCACGCCCCTCTTCCCCCAAATGCATCCGATAAAAATTTTGAGGTAGCTATTTTGTTAAAATAGTTCAAAGGTCAGATAAAAAAACCGGTGTCGACACAACCACAAAGAGACCGAAGGGCAATTAGCCCCCCACGCCCTTTTTTTCACCAAACCCATCCGATAAATTTTTTGAGATAGCCATTTGGTTAAAAATAGTTCAAACATTAGATAATAAAACTCTGAGGTTGACACAAACCCATTTTTCACTTTGATATTGTTACCTTGATACCAGTTTTGATACTTTGATGAACATTTGATTTTTTTTTTTTTTATTTTGATTTCGAAATAAGGAATTTTAAAAAAATTGAAAATTTTTGCAACCAAAAACGAACAAAAATATAAACAACATCAAATTGAATATATGATGTACAATGATATTAATTGTTGAAAGATCAATCAGTTCAAAAATTAATTAAAAAAAAATTCCGAAAAATAAGTTTTTCAAAGAAAAGTAAAGGCCATTTTAAACTTAAGCTCAGCAGATACAAATACCTATTAAAATTCAAACTCAAAACAACCAGATATTCCTATTAAAGAATAAATGAAACCCAAAACGGTTCGAAATTAAATAAATAATTATAGCAAAAACATACAACAAGTAATAATATAAATGAATAAACGAGTCAACAACCAGCCTATAAAAAGTCAACAACCTACTGCGTCATTGGCACTTTACTGACAACTATATGCGTCTTGAACAGTCTTGGAAAATATAAACAACATCAAATTGAATATATGATGTACAATGATATTAATTGTTGAAAGATCAATCAGTTCAAGAATTTTTTTCACTATAATTTTATTTTTATTTTTAATGCTGCAAGAACTGGAAAAGAAAATATTTGTAATATAATTCGTTTTCAATGAAGCGCCAATGACGCAGTAGGCTTTTGGTTTTTACAGTTAAGGAAGGAGGCAGCATCCAAACTCTTGTTTGTAGTGAAACTATATTCGTCTTTAACAATTTTAGAAAGAACTAATAAATTTAACTGAATATTTGATGTATAATGATATTAATTGCTGAAAGCTCAACAGTTCAAAATTTTACTATAATTTTAATCTTTACTTTCAACATTAAGCACAAAAGAAAATATTTGTAATAAAATTGGTTTTCAGTAAAGCGCCAATGACGCAGTAGGTTGTTGACTTTTACAGTAAGAGAAGGAGGCGAAACCCAAACTCTTGTTTGTAGTGATTTTTGCTCGTTTCAAGCTTGATTTGCATATTCAATATAAGTGTCACACGTTTTAAGATTTATTTACATTAATATCTATTGTATGTTTGTTTGCATTGATTGTTCATTTAATTTCTCTTTGTTTTAAGTTTCATTTATACTTCAATAGCAAAATATTTTTTTCGTTTTAAGCTTGATTTTCATATTCAATCTAAGCATTATTTGTTTTAAGATCTATTTATTCATTTATATTATTATTTTTTGCATGTTTTTTGCTATGATTGTTTATTTAATTTCTGTTCGTTTTGGGTTTCATTTATTCTTTAATAATAATTTCTGGTCGTTTTGAGTTTGAATTTTAACAGGTATTTGTATCTGCTGAGCTTAAGTTTTAAATGGCCTTTACTTTTCTTTGAAAGACTCATTTTTCGGTAAGTTTTTATTCATCAATTATAAAAAAAGGTCAATTATTTTGCCATACGTGACTGATTCCACCTAAGAGACATATACTCTTGCCACCACTTCAGTGTGAATTGTACATCATTTCCCATCCATGCTCTATTGCATTTCCGGGGATAAGATACGGAAGAACATCTAATCGACTGGAAATTACTAAGAAATTATGTTCTTGATAATATCATGAATGATGGAGAAAGCCAGAAAATCAATCTGGAAACTGTTCTTTGTCTCATTGTTTCAGGAAAAGTCCCTGACAAGACTTAGTAAAAGGAAATTATCAAAAGAAATATGCAACGCCTTTCCCCTCTTTGGGACATTCTGCAGGACAAACAAGGCTATTAATAACCATGAAACGTGACTCAACCGTATTAGTAAGCTTTTTCAGAAAGAGGTTCGCCTTAGAAAACTATTTCCGAAGGAGCCTTCTTTGATTGCAACAGGATTTTATGCTAGGTTTCGTGAAATGACCATTTCAATTCAAAATGGGATTGATAAGTCGAGTTTAGGTTGTTAAACAGGAAACTTATCCCCATAACTTTGAAACTTCTTAGATATACTTTTGAAAATATAGGGCGGGGGCAACTTGTCCTTTTTTCAAATCTTTCAATGAAAATACTAGAAAAGGCATTTTTCAGTAAAAATACACCAACAAAAGTATTTTCAAATTCTGGGGGGCACTTCCCTCTACCCAGACCCTCTCCCTATTGGCAAAACTTATATCCCTTGCACTCCTCCACCCACACACCTCACCACCGATTTGTTAGTAAATTATAATCATGGTGAATCTTTTTTAACAATAATCCCGAAAGGACCTTCAACTAGAATTTTTTGGAACCAGAAGGTGGGCATTTAGTCCATCTCGGAAATCTTGAAGAATGCAAAGTACAAAAATTAGCAAATAATATTTTGTTTAGTGGGTCAAACTCTGACGAGACAACACACCTTTGGGTCACACATGGCATACTTCAAATAGTCATGGGCCGTTTTCACCAAACGTGGTCAGGGCCAACTGGTATGCACGATTCACTGAATTTGGGAACCCACTCAATATTTTCTTAAAAATTGCCGATATTTAAAGGAATTTAATAATTAGTCCAAGTTGGATTTCTCAGATACATGCCATGCAACATACGTTTAAATCAAGGGTAAAAAGCTCTAATTACTATTTAAAAGGTATTGAGCCACGTTAATGAAACTGTACCGACATGATTAATGCAATCAAGCTGAAAAGGTGTATCTGAAGTCTTCAAATTTGACAGGGGATCGAAAATAGGTTTTTCTGAAGCTTGTGGTAACATTACTTTTGAAAAATATCATAAGTGTTTGAACAGTTCGATTGCCTCTTGATTCAAGTAGGCATAAACCGAATACCCCAGAAATATATCTGGTTGTAGGGTGCATATGGGTAACGAGGAGGGAATATATTAAAATTACCATTTAGAAGCTATTTTTTAACATTCAAAAAAATCCGACCTCATTTCCACTTGGTGACGTAACAATCCTTTTGCTTGAACTTATTTAACTTTAATGTCACCTACACTAAATTTAAATCGTCATTTTTTTTTACTCGTAGCAAGGTATACCACTACAAATTACCAAACTACATGTCCCGGTCTGCAGGTTAGTCTTCTCTCATTGGGCACCCTTTCCACCATGGAAATACCTTAATAATATATAAACAAATTATTTATCTTAAAATCTTGTTCTTAATCAACCATACAGAATTCATCATCCTCCAAACCTTCCCATAGCCTCACATCAACCCTAAGGAGTAGAATGCTGAGCCTTTACTTCCTTAGACACCTCATTCTAATCCTACTTTAAAATACCCACATTTAGAATGTATTAAACAACATTAAAGAAATTCTGCCAATTTGACCTGTGTTTCGTATGGTCAAGCTCAAAACAAAGGGGCCTATCTGTGTTTGCAAATTCTATAGGCGAATGAATATAAAGTTTCTGAAAATTTTCGTATCAATGAACGGAATTTGAAGGATTTAATTTATCGATTCTAGTAGGGATAAATTAGACTCCTCAAAAAATTTATCCCACAACGCAGGGTATATATAGGTAATGATGAGTGAAGATATTAGAGCTACCATTCAGAAGCTACCCGACTACAAGAGCAAAATTTTGCCAACCTGATTGAGGTTTCATACCGTCAAGCTCAAAACAAAAGGGTATATGTGTATGTGCAAGTTCTATAGGCGAAGAGAAATAATCTCTAGAAATTTTCAAATTGGTGATTTTGTAATTCATGAACGGTGCTTAAAGGATCTTTTTTCTTAATTCCAGTTGGCATAAAATGGATCTCTCGAAAACGCACAGCACCTTCAGTTGTAGTTATCATTTGCAACCAAGCTGCATGAAAGAGATTTTCCCAATTTGATCAATGTTTTACACCGTCAGACTAAAAAAAAGGGCATATCTGTATTAGCAAATTCTATAGGAGAACGGAAATCATGTTTCTGAAAATTCTACGATAGTGATTTTTGAATCCACGAACGGTACTTAAATGATCTTTTTTTGTTGATTCCAATTGGTACAAAGTGCTTATCTCAAAAATATGTAGCACCTCAAGTTATAATTACCATTTCAAACAGTTCGTGGTAACGAACTGTAAGTAAGGAGTGACCCGGCTCAATGGTAACCGAAACTGTAGAAAACGGAATTTTGATACTAATAGATACATCAAAAGAATCAGATTTTAATGCTGATTTCAAATATATAAATTTCATCAAGTTTAGTCTTACTTATCAAAAGTTACACGCCTGAGAAAATTTGGCTGATTTTCGAAAAAAGGGGAAAAGACCACCCCCTAAAAGTTATAGAACCCTAATGAAAATCACACCATCATATTCAGCGTATCAGAGAACCCTACTGCGGAAGTTTCAAGCTCCTATCTACAAAAATGTGGAATTTTGCATTTTTTGCCAGAAGAAAGATCACGGATGCGTGTTTATTTGTTTGTTTGTTTTTTTGTTTTTTTTTTCCAGGGGTGATCGTATTGACCCAGTGGTCCTAGAATATCGTGGGAGGGCTCATTTGAACGAAAATTAAAAGTTCTAGTGCCCTTTTTAAGTGACCAAAAAAAAATGGACGGCAACTAGGCCCCCTCCCACGCTCATTTTTTTCCCAAAGTCACCCGATCAAAATTTTGAGATATTCATTTTGTTCAGCATGGTCAAAAATATGATAACTATGTCTTTTAGGATGACTTAATCCCCCAAAGTCCCCGGGGGGAGGGCTGAAAGTTATGAACTTTACCCAATGTTAACATATAGTATTGGTTATTGGGAAGTATACAGACGTTTTCAGAGGGGATTTTTTCTGGTAGTGGGGGGGGGATTGGGTCGGGGGTTATGTGGGAGGATCTTACCATGAAAGAAGTTTTCATGGGAGAAGGGACATTGCTATGAAGGGGGCGCCGGATTTCCCAGCATTATTTAAAAAAAGATCAGAAATTATATATAAAAAAAACAAGTTTTATAACTGAAAGCAAGGAGCAACATCAAAACTTAAAACGACAGAAAACATTACGTATATGATTGGGTTCATCCCCTAGTCAATACCTCGCTCTTTAAGCCAAAGATTATTTAGTACTTTCATAAGAGCTATTTATTCTAATTAACGGCATTTGTGATTAACGGGTCATTTTTAAAGAATTGGAACAAAATTCGAACTTTAGCTTAAAGAGCAAGGTATTGACTAGGGGGCGAACCCTCTAATATACGTATTAAAAATATAAGAATATAGAGGTTCGTTACGTAAGTTAATTCGTAAGTTACGTATATTTATTACTAATAAAAACGTTCGTAAATCAAATTAAACAGGTTTCGAGAAAGCCATTTAACCAAATAGAAGTAAAATTAATATTCAATTTTTTTTTAATTATTCATGTACGGTGAGCCAAAATCAAAACCTGCATTAATTCAAAAACGTTCAAAAATTAAATAAAAAAAACAAGTTTTTTTAACTGAAAGTAAGGAACGACGTTAAAACTTAAAACGAACAGTAATTATTCCGTATATGAAAGGGGCTGTCCCCTCCTCAACGCCTCGCTCTTTACGCTAAAGTTTGACTTTCTCACAACTCAATTTTTTTCAAACAATGAAAAACTTTAGCGTAAAGAGCGAGGCGTTGAGGAGGGGACAGCATCCGTTTGTTTTAAGTTTTAACGTCGTTCCTTACTTTCAGTTAAAAAACTTGTTTTCTTTTTTTTATTTAATCTCTATATAGCACCACGAAAGATATTTTGCCAATTTGATCAATGTTTTATACCGTCAGACTCAAAACTAAAGGGCATATCTATATTAGCAATTCTACAGGAGAACGGAAATAATGTTTCTGAAAATATCCACGATAGTGATTTTTTAATCCATGAACGGTACTTAAATGATCTTTTTTGTTGATTCCAATTGGCACAAAGTGCTCATCTCAAAAATATGTAGCACCTCAAGTTATAATTACCATTCTCCATAAAGCACCATGAAAGAGATTTTGCCAATTTGAGCAATGTTTGAAAGGGCGTATCTGTGGTTTACAGATTTCATAGAAGAGCGATTTTTCTCCTTTTTCACGAGATAAATGGCTTATATGCAAAGTACTAATAGGTTTTTGTTGGATAAACTGGCTGGGAAAACAAAAAACGCTCATAATTCTCTCGAAAACTAGTAGCTTTTTAAATGTAATTTCGCCTTTTCAGATACGCCCAAGTGCACGTTGTATATATATGTTACGGTGAACGTCCGAAATCTAGTTAATGCCGACATTCACCGGTGAATGTTCGAAATTCCTTTTTCTCTGCTTCGATTCAACTAGCTTTGCGAGTCAGCCTTTTCAGTCTTATGCAGCCTATGATGGTAAAAGTTAAAGTTAGTTTAGATTAGGTGAAATTTGGTTCTAAGTATCAAAAATGGGTTAAAAACCTAACTTAAGCTAACCTAAACCAACCTAACCTCGTCTAACCAAACCTCATCTAATCTTGCCTCCAATCATCAAACCTTGCATTAAATTTGAAAAATTGGCTGGCAACGGTGACTATATCCAAGGAGAAAAAAAGGTATTTCGGACATTCACCGGAGATTGTCGACAATAACCAATTTACGGATATTCACCGTAACATATAGACTATTAGATATTATACTATAATAATTATATGCTCTTCAAAGCACAATCACACCAAGAAGTTCCTTTTCACACTGGCCTTCAGTTGTTATGTATGTGGTGTCAAAAATTCTGCCATTGTTTTAGAGTACTTTAGTTTGTTTTTTTCTCATTAGAAATTTTTCTGAAATATTTAGTGCACTCAAATTTAATTGTTTATATGGGTCCTTCAACATTTCTTTTTATGATAAACAATTGATTTATCTCATGTTTCCTTAAAATTAATTAGTGTTTAAAAGGATTTTAAAGAAACATAAAAATAGTTAGTACTTGAAAGATTTTAAATAAACATATTTTATTATTATAATATGACTGTCGATAACCTAGGCTTCATTATCATACTATAAAATTGATAACAGTATTATATTTTCAATCGACGTTTTAGATTTAAACGCCTGCAAATGTATTATTCCGGGTTCAATTGAGTTGGCAAGACATGGCTAGGTATAAAATCTGGCTAGCTAAGGAATCTACGTGGCTAGCTAAAAAATCTACATGGCTAGCTAAAGAATCTACATGGCTAGCTAAAGACATAACTAGCTAAAGAATCTACGTGGCTAGAGTAACAATGCTAACCAAAGACATAGCTAGCTAAAGAATCTGGCAAGCTAAACAATCTACATGTCTAGCTAAAAAATCTACATGACTAGCTAAAGACATGGTTGGCTAAAAAAATCTACATGGATAGCTAAACACATGACTGGTAAAGAATCTACTCGGCTAGCTAAAGAATCTACATGGCGAGCTAAAGACATGACTAGATAAAGAATATACATGGCTAGCTAAACAAGGCTAGCTATAACACATGACTAGGTAAAGAATCTACTTGGCTAGCTAAAGAATCTACATGACGAGCTAAAGACATGACTAGGTAAAGAATCTACATGGCTAGCTAAACAAGGCTAGCT
>JAQQPU010000272.1:0-16545 GCA_029168905.1 Artemia sp. Kazakhstan ARC1039
ATGCCCATATATGGACTCCCGTCACGAGCTCATGAGGCATCTCTACTATTTACATTCATGTCGTTTAGAGGTCGTTTTTGAGGGGAGGGGGGAGGAAAAGGGACGGATGGCACCGCTCTAGTTTTAAACCTTTGTTAGACAAATAAAACGCACTGGCCGCATCAGAGATTCTTTTCAGTAAAGCGGTAATGACGCTCTGGCTTTAAAGAGACTTGCAGGGCGTTAGCCCAAAACCTGCTGGTGGCAATTTTTGTTCGTTCTGATTTTAACTTGATTATTAATTATAGTTTCTGTTCGTTTTGGGTCTCATTTAGTCACAGATACTGATTCCCGCTTATTTTGAATTTAAACTATTTTATTACTTTGTTTCTATTCGTCTTTGGTTTAATTCAGTTCTTTGCTTGTCCTTAAAGAACTTCTTTTTTAGAATTTTTTTTTAATTAACTAAAATGTGAATATTTGCGAATAAAATGTGAATAAAGAGTGAATATTTGGAAAAGATTTATCCGGTTAGAAAACAATGCGTATAACCATTGGATTACATTGGGCTTTGCGTGGTTCTCAGGATTGCCACCCTGTGAAAGAAAAATCACTAGATTCTTAAGAAATACATCACTAAATCAGCACATAAATCATTAAATTATTGACTATTAATCACTAGAAATTACTACGACTATAATACTCTTTATCATTGTAATTGATAATTGTTTTGTTTCTTTACCATGTTCTATACAGGCGTACCTACAGGAAGGGGGTAAAATTACCCCCCTAGAGTTGAAAAAATATCTTAGATGGATGTTTTGTTTTTTTTCTCAAGGGAAAATTAGCCTTTAAATTTTGAAAAATGTCTTTTTGTATCTTTATGCAGAGAATAGAACAAAATTCTTACTTCTTCCTCGTATTTTCCCAAATTGGTCTTGGCTTATACCCCGATCACTAAAAGTTGGTTATTGGAAATATAATTGAAATATTTGCATTTTCTTTTGAATTATTTTTCCTTGTCGATCCAAAACCCCAGTTTTTTCCGAAAAAAATATAGAAACTATTTTCTTTTTACTATAGTTGAGCTAATATAATTGCTGAGACACCAGCGACAATTTTGAAAATGGCCTTTTTCTATTTTCATGGAAAAAACGTGTCTCACCCTTCACAACTTTTGATAAGCATTAGTCTTATTGCATCTTTAATAAGAAAAAAGAAGAGGTACTTGTTAATTATATGGAACACATCAAAGAAGTAAAGTTGTGTTCATCCTAATGCCAAAATCTGATGAAAAACATAATACTTTAGTTTATATAATAATATAATTTGGGATATATATTTGCACATTAGGAGGGTGTGCGGTAAGGTACCTTAACCTAATCTTACTCCCCCTCCCATTGTGCAAATATATAGCCCAAGCCCAATGCATTCTGTCGCCCGTTTTTTGTCTTTGTGGCTATACAACTGGTTTTCATAGATCGTACATTATCCTTATTATCCTTAGCAAATTATCCTTAGCATACTTTCATCCCTAGACCTATCCTCAGGGCCTGCTTAGGTCATGTTAAATCTAAAGGTTCAGCTTTGGAACCTTTCAACGATGATAAACAAAATGGTTATCTCAAATTTTTGATCCAACAACTTTTGGAAAAAAAGGGACGTGGGAGGGGGGCTAGTAGCCGTCTCATCTTTTCAGTCAAATGAAAGGGACACCAGAAAATTTACTTTCAATTCAAATGAGCCCTCTCCCGATGATCTAGGGCCGTTGGTTCGATACAATCGCCCCTGGAAAAAAAAAATCAAATTATCGTGTATCCGTATTTTTTTCTGGCAATTAATACAAAATTCAACGCTTTTGCAGATAGGGGCTTGAAACCTCTACAATAGGGTTCTCTGATATGCCGAACTTAATAGTTTCGTTTTAATCAAAATTGTTTCACTTTTAGTGGGCATTTCCTCCACATTTCAAAGATCAGACAAATTTTCACAATTTCCTAACCTTTTATGGGTAAAACTAAGTTTAACAAATCTTATATATTAGAAATCAACATAATAAGCCGACGATATGCCAATTGATATCAAAATTCTGTTTCTAGAGTTTCGGTTACAATTGAGTCTTGTAGCTCCCTTTCTGCAGTTCCTTACCACAAACTGTTTGAAATGTTAGCACATAAATCCAAAAAATTACAAATAAGAGAATTTGGAGAGTTATTGGAGTTTCGATTGTATATTGGAAGTAAAGATTAAAATCATTAGACAATTCCCAGAGTGACCACCCCCCCCCTCAATACTTCCAACGGACTTCAATTATCAAACTACAATCGATATAATCTACCTAGTTATATTAGAAATCCTATTATAAAAAGCACTAAGTCCTATTTTCTTTTTCAATAATTTCTTTTTTCATTTAGCAAATTATATTTAATGTATACCTACCTTCTTGTTTTTCAATGACTACATCTCTGTTCTATTCGCAAATATGGACGGTTTGTTCTATGTCCACCATTCATTCCACTTTCAAAGGTTTTCAAACAGTTCGTGGTAACGAACTGTAAGTAAGGCTCAATGGTAACCGAAAGTGTAAAAAACGGAATTTTGATACCAATAGATACATCAAAAGAATCAGATTTTAATTGTGATTTCAAATATATAAGTTTCATCAAGTTTAATCTTACCCATCAAAAGTTACGTGCCTGAGAAAATTTGGCTTATTTTAGAAAAAAGGGGAAAAGACCCCCTAAAAGTTATAGAACCTTAATGAAAATCACACCATCATATTCAGCATATCAGAGAATCCTACTGAAGAGGTTTAAAGGTCCTATCTACAAAAATGTGGAATTTTCCATTTTTTGCCAGAAGAAATATCACGGATGCGTGTTTATTTGTTTGTTGTTTTTTTTCTTCTTTTTCCCAGGGGCAATTGTATTGACCCAGTGGTCCTAGAATATCGTAGAAGGGCTCGTTGAAACAGAAATTAAAAGTTCTAGTGCCCTTTTTAAGTGACCGGAAAAAATGGAGGGCAACTAGGCCCCCTCCCACGCTCATTTTTTTCCCAAAGTCACCCGATCAAAATTTTGAGATAGCTATTTTGTTTAGTATGGTCGAAAATGTGATAACTATGTATTTTAGGATGACTTAATCCCCCGAAGCTCCCGGGGGAAGGGCTGGAAGTTATGAAATTTACACAATGTTAACATATAGCATTGGTTATTGGGAAGCATACAGACGTTTTCAGGGGTAATTTTTTCTGGTAGTGGGGGGTGGGGGAGGGTCGTGGGTTATGTGGGAGGATCTTTCCATGAAGGAAGTTTTCATGGGGGAAGGGATATTTCCGTGAAGGGGGCGCCGGACTCCCCAGCATTATTTAAAAAAAACATCAGAAATTAAATATAAAAAACAAGTTTTTCAACTGAAAGTAAGGAGCAACATCAAAACTTAAAACGAACAGAAAATATTAGCTGTATGATTGGGTTCACCCCCTAGTCAATACCACGCTCTTTAAGCCAAACATTTTTTAGTACTTTCATAAGAGTGATTTATTCTAATTAACGGCCTTTGTGATTAAGGGGTCATTTTTTAAGAATTGGAACAAAATTCGAACTTTAGCTTAAAGAGCAAGGTATTGACTAGGGGGCAAACCCCCTAATATACGTATTAAAAATATATGAATATAGAAGTTCGATACGTAAGTTAATTCGTAAGTTACGTGTATTTATTAGTAGGAAGCTATCATGAGTTCGTGACGGGGCACCATATATGGGCATAGAATACTGACGGGGCACCACTGTTGCCATCTACAATTGAGTCTAACCCCAAGCTTACATAATTTATTCAAGGATTTTTGATCCACGAAGGGGGATAGATTTCTGTGAAATTGATTGCATAATCGAGGGGAAGTGGATTTCTGCGAAATTGATTTACATAATCGGTGGGGAATGTATTGATCGAGTCTAACGGAATTAGAAATGACATCACTTGTTTCCTAGAAATTATGCGGGACTCTAAAGAGATAGAAATTCCATTTTTAAATATGGCTTCTTTGGTCTTTAGTGACAGAGATAAATTAATATTCTATTTTTTAAATATGGCTTCTCCGATCTTTAGGTCAGAGTGATAAATTAATATTCTATCGAAGCCATAATAGTGAAAGTAGGAACACCTTCGAGAAGAAGAGATTAACGCGGGAATTTTTTCATGGGAATTTTAAATGTGAAAGGGGAAGGATGCCAAACAAAAGGAACACGCAGAAATTACGTTTAGGGATTATTTGGGCGAAACCGTTTAAGACATTTTAGAAGATGATTTTAGAAGATGATTTAGAAGATGATTTGGGATGAAACTCTGTGGTCGTTATAATACACAAGCTCCATTTGAACAGTGTTGTAAGGTTTCCTACCCCAACCCCAAAGGGCCCCCCTACCCCAACACCAAAGGCCCCCCCGGTCCCCCAAAACACCCCCCGAGCTCCCCGGTCCCCCAAAGGCCCCTCGAGCCCCCACAGGCCCCCGAGCCCCCGGGCCCCCAAAGACCTCACGGTGCCCCAAAGCCCCCCCAGGCCCCCACATTTGTTTAATACTTTTTTGAATCAATTTGTTTGTATGTCTGGGTTGGTATTTGCAAGTCCAAGTGTTTGCCTTTGTTGGTTTGTATGTCTAAAGTGCCCGTCTTTCTCTGTTTACATGTCTGAATCTATTTGTTTGTATGTCTGGGTTGATATTTGCAAGTCCAAGACTTTGTCTTTGTTGGGTTGAATGTCTAAAGTGCCTGTCATTCTCTGTTTGTATGTCTGAATCTATTTGTTTGCATGTCTGGGTTGGTGTTTCCAAGTCCAAGAATTTGTCTTTGTTGGTTTGAATGTCTAAAGTGTCTTTCTCTGTTCTTGTGTCTGATTCTATTTGTTTGCATGTCTGGGTTGGTGTTTGCAAGTTCAAGAATTTGTCTTTGTTGGTTTGAATGTCTAAAGTGCCTGTCTTTCTCGGTTTTTATGTCTGAATCTATTTTTTTGCATGTCTGGGTTGGTGTTTGCAAGTCCAAGAATTTGTCTTTGTTGGTTTGAATATCTAAAGTGCCTGTCTTTCTCTGTTTGTGTGTCTGATTCTATTTGTTTGCATGTCTGGGTTGGTGTTTTCAAGTCCAAGAATTTGTCTTTGTTGGTTTGAATGTCTAAAGTGTCTGTCTTTCTCTGTTTGTGTGTCTGATTCTATTTGTTTACATGTCTGGGTTGGTGTTTGCAAGTCCAAGTATTTGTCTTTGTTGGTTTGAATGTCTAAAGTGTCTGTCTTTTTCTGTTTGTTTGTCTGATTCTATTTGTTTGTATGTCTGGGTTGGTGTTTGCAAGTCCAAGAATTTGTCTTTGTTGGTTTTAATGTCTAAAGTGTCTTTCTTTCTCTGTTCGTGTGTCTGATTCTATTTGTTTGCATGTCTGGGTTGGTGTCTGCAAGTCCAAGTATTTGTCTTTGTTGGTTTGAATGCCTAAAGTGTCTGTCTTTCTCTGTTTGTGTGTCTGATTCTATTTGTTTGCATGTATGGGTTGGTGTTTGCAAGTCCAAGTATTTGTCTTTGTTGGTTTTTTATAGAAAGTGTTGTTGTAGAAACTTGAAAATGGGCTCATTCGATGGAAATTGAAAGGGCTAGTGCCCTTTTTAATAGTAGAAAGTGATTTGAGGGCAACTAACCCCCCTCTCATGCCCACCATTCCCCCAAACACATCCAATCAAAATTTTAAGATAACCATTTTGTTCAACGTAATTTAAAGTTCCGGAAATTATGTCTGTGAGGATGACAACCCCCCTCCCCTCCCCACAGACCTCAGGGCAAGGGTTTTAAGCTATGCTCTGGGGGCATATGAGGTTTCTATAGAAAGTGATGTTGTAGAAAGTTCAAAAAGGGCTCCTACGATTGGAAATTGAAAGGGCTAGTGCGCTTTTTGATAGTCGAAAGTGATCGGAGGGCAACTAATCCCCTTCTCACGTCCACCATATCCCTAAACACATCCAATCAAAATTTTGAGATAGCCATTTTGTTCAAGGTAGTTAAAAGTTCTGAAAATTATGTCTTTGAGGATGAACCCCCCCCCCCCCCCCCACACACACACATACACCCTTCAGTGCAAGGGCTTTAAATTCTGCCCTGTGGGATGTAAGATTTTTATATAAAGCGTTGTCGTAGAAACTTCACAAAGGGCTCATTCAATTAGAAACCGAAAGGGCTAGTGCCCTTTTTAATAGTCGAAAGCGATTGAAGGGCAACTAAACCTTCCAAAACACATTTCCCCAAACACATCCAATAAAAATTTGAGATAGCCATTTTTGTCAACGTAGTTGAAAAATCTGAAAATTATGTCTTTTACGATGACACCCCCCTCCCCACAGCCCTCTAGGCAAGGGTTGTAAATTATGCCCTGGGGGCATATAAGTTTTTTTATACAAAGTGTTGTTGTAGAATCATCCAAAAGGGCTCATTCGATGGAAATTGAAATGGCTAGTGCCCTTTTTAATAGTCGAAACTGATTGGAGGGCAACTAACCCCCCTCTCATGCCCACCATTTCCCAAAACACATCCAATCAAAATTTTGAGATAACTATTTTGTTCAACGTAGTTTAAAGTTCCGGAAATTATGTCTGTGAGGATGACAACCCCCCTCCCCCCCCAGAGACCTCAGGGCAAGGGTTTTAAGTTATGCCCAGGGGGCATATAAGGTTTCTATGGAAAGCGATGTTGTAGAAAGTTCAAAAAGGGCTCCTTCAATTGGAAACTGAAAGGGCTAGTGCCCTTTTTAATAGCCGAAAGTGATTGAAGAGCAACTAACCCCCTCACTCCCGCCATTTCCCCAAACAACTCAAATCAAAATTTATAAATAGCCAATTAGTTCAACGTAGTTGAAAGTTCTGGAAATTAGGTCTTTGAGGATGATAACCCTGTCAGAGCCTTCAGGGCAAGTGTTGTAAGTTATGCCCTGGGGACATATAAGGTTTTTATAGAAAGCGTTGTCGTAGAAACTTCAAAAAGAGCTTATTGAATTGGAAATTGAGAGAGTTAGTGCCCTTTTTAATTGTCAAAAGTGATTGGACGGCAAATAACTCCCCTCTCACGCCCACCATTTCCCCAAACACATCCAATCAAAATTTTGCGATAGCTATTTTGTTCAACGTAGTTGTAGTTTCTGAAAATTATGTCTTTGAGGATGACAACCCCCCCCCCCCCGATCCCGCAGGGCAAGGGTTGTAAGTTATGAGTAATAAGCTATTAATCACCGCGAGATACACAAAACCTGTCAGACCATTTCTGTAGTTACACCCATTTCTGGACCAGTCAGAGATATTTCTACGAATCCTACACCATATAAATTGAGAAGAATATCGTGGTTATGATGTCATAACAACAAATCCACAGCAACCAGATTCAATATAAGGAGGGATTTTCATCGTAGCTCGTATTAGTAAGAGGATTGAATTCAGAGAGAGAACTGTTTGTTTTTTATGCTCTATTATTTGATAAGATATTAGCATAGAAAATTAGTGCTATGTTTACGCTATTGGAGATTGAGGGTGGATCAGGTAGCAGCAATGATACTAAGACAAGAGTACCAAACGTAGCAGTGGAAATTACACGAGATCTCGACTAAGCCTTGAATGGGATAATATGTATGCAAGATATGTGATATCATTGAGAAAATTTAAAAAGGAGGAGAAGTTATGCTTTGCCGCGAAACTAGATATAGTGCATATAATTAGACTTCAAGCTACTTTAAATACACTAGTGAATTGTAGTGAGGAAAATAAGTTGTATTAGTGATTCTTATTGTTATTGTAATTATATTTAATAAAAATGTTTCTAAATCGAAGATATATTTTTTTGTAGTAGGTTAGCGTATATTCTTAAAGTAGAGAAAGAATCCTGGTTAGTCTGAAGTTGGTTGTGAGAGTTTTAGGATTGTAAAAAATAGATGGATTTGAGGAAGAGAAAATTATACAGAATCTTGTGTTTATGGAAAAAATTTTGATTCTAGATGATGATTTTCTGGAGTTACCTCTTCAAAGGAGGATATTTTCTCAGAGAATACTTGTTAATATAATGAAAACTGATCCTCCGTCATTAGACTATTGTATGAAACTTTTACGTCGTGGTCCAAACGCATTTACAAAATTTATTAAAATATTAATCGAAACAAAACAAAATAATATTGTGGATTTGCTTTTGAACACACTACCTTAGAAATTTAAGACTATGATTTTTCACGAAAAAGATGTTGTTAAAACAGGATTTACTCCTCTCTCCCTGTGAATTTGCCGATCGTATGTCAGTTTCATTTTTGGCGGTGATAGTGTCAACACATGAAAAAATGTTCTATACATGTCCACTATGCATGTATTCACTGGGCAGCTGGTCATCATGTGAGAATTGTACAATGATTGACGAGAATGATGAAAAGTGCAAATTATGAAACCCGTGTAAATTGCATAGAGGATATGCCGTACAAATTAAAGGTTGTAATTCCTGTCTTGAAGAGATGTATGACTCTCACCCTAGAGGACACCTATGCTCCAATTGTCATTACGATAAATGTAATCAGTGGGAGAATACATATCCTGGTATGATTGGAAAGAATCCTAAACGTGATTTTAGTTTATTACTAAGAGACTGGTATCGTCGTGGCTTTAAATTGTTTTGGGAGGAGGAACCAGGTCTACGATTCAACTGTTGGAATAACAAATTAATTTGGTTTCTACGTCATCGTTGTGAAGACAATGACTACTATGATTATAAGCCTACTGATTTTTATTTGGCTGTTACAGAATGTGATTCACCATTTGAAAACACTATATGTGACATTGCTTCAAATAAGCAAATTGAAACACGTGAATTTTACAATATGACTGAAAATAGAATCATTGACTATACAAAGAGACATGATAAGAGTGAAATTACATTATACTGTAGAAAATGAGACCCTGACAACTAAGCACATCATGATCAGTATATAGGGAATTCAGATGATCTACCCGCATTAGTTGCTATCGACGAATACCTAAGTAGTGGAAGAAGAAATCTAAATAGTAGAAAAGTCGTTTTTTATTGTTTATATACATTATTTTTATTAATAAACAATTTTACATTCATTTTTAGAATATTTTGTTCCTGGGGCACTAAAATCAACACTAAACACGTTTGAAAGTATATTTTCCACTAGGAAGTCGTTCAGACGAGGAATGTCAGCGTAAATGTTGAGAAAATGCTTATAAGTATAGCCGCGACATCTGAACATGAAATAGAGTAGTGCATGAAAGCCACAGGTCTTAGTCGTTATATCCTGAACTCTCCTCACATTTTGAATAACAGTTTTCCCACTCCTTTCAATAAATTTGTTGTTGTGTGGGGTGTACAATTCATATGATAGCCCAAGAGGATCAAAAAATTCTATATTCTTCGCTGTTTGAAAGATGCATAGCCAATGACCTGTCTTCACACTCAACGCACTGCTGATTAGGGTATTGTTAACACTTGTATTTTTTCAATGAAGACCAATGGTATACAATAGGATTTATATTGGTACATGTATAAATCCATACTAAATACGCTGATTATTTGATTTGTGTTCATAGTGCAAGGTCTAGTAAAACACTGCCGTCGGGGGTGATTTCTCAATAAGTTTCAAATTGACTCAGTGATATTAATGTGATAATTTCAGTCAAAGCTTTGGCAAATGTGCACTCTAAACGTACATTCCCCGTTCGTACTATCTTCATATCTTGAGTGCCAGACAAGTCCAAAACAATTGCACCATAATTTTTTGAAAACATTGAATTGGTTATTCCATTTTCAAATAGTTGTGAGTCATGATCTAGGGATTGCATAGTCAATTCACACAGAGTTCTGTAGGATTTTTTGTCAAATGATAAAGTGTGTAAGGGACTTCCATTCACTTTGCACACAAGGCTGGATAGGCCAAAAAATTAAAATCATGGGGGGATGCAGTCCAGGATCCAATGGCACTAGCACTCTTCACAAAGGCCAAAGTAAGTTTTGATGGGAATTCTCCATTGATAAACTATGAATCGGTATAACTGCGAGAACCAGTTGCAATGTGACGTTGATTGGTGACCGTATGGAAAACAAGAAGTTTGATATTGTTACCATTGACTCTTTATTTTTTCCACTGCCAATGCAACAGAGCTCATAACCTGTTGTTTTCGAACATGAAGAATTGCTGAAGTGATAATGACATTCTCTTTAGGTGCTGCAGCAAGTGTTTTTCTCAAAATGATATTCGATGAAGCTAGTTGTAACTTTATGTCAATCTTAACGTTGGGAGGTAACCATTGAAATATATTAAATATCTCATGATTTAATTTTCCAACTAAATGATACTCCTGGGTCACTGCAGCAGTTAACTCACCGTCAGTATCAACATTTGATCTATATTCATAGCCCAGTGCCTGTCCTCTCAACTCCTTATATAACTTTGGAGTCGTCATCATAAATTTTATGTAGCTTGCATAGTTTGATAAATTATTGCTAATGCTCACCAATGTTCCATTAATGAATACATTAATTTGTTTGAATCAGTTGTGTAGGATACAGTTTTCATAGGACAGGCCATCGCCAGCAATGGGAGTTGTATTGTCTGACTTTTTCTTCATCATAACATTTAAATAAATAAATTTTGATGATAAATCAATGAAATAATCTTCATTGGAAAATACCTGAAAGTGTATATTTTCCGACAGAGGTTGTTGAGGATGAAATTGTTCATACTAATCATACTTGACACTGCCATCAATATTTTCAGCATTGAATAGATTCAATGATGAAATGATTGATGGGTGCGATTCTTTGTGGGGGAGATAGGTCATCTTAATAGAAGAAATCCTTCTTTGATCTAACAATCTTTTTCTTCTTCTTCTTATTACTCTTCTTCCTTTTTTCCCTTAAAGTCGTTGTTGATGTCTTTCGCTTCCCACCTGGGTAGAGACTGATGAGTGAATGATGACCAAGCACCATTTTTAATCCCTTCCCATTTTGATGAAATTTTAATTGTTCGCCAACGGCTCTTGCTAAAGATCTAATATTTTCTTTAAGACTCTCGTTGAATCATTAAATTTTGATGATAAATCAATGAAATAATCTTCATTGGAAAATACCTAAAAGTGTATATTTTCCGACAGGGGTTGTTGAGGATGAAATTGTTCATAGTACTCATACTTGACACTGCCATCAATATTTTCAGCATTGAATAGATTAAATGATTAGCTGATTGATGGGTGCGATTCTTTGTGGGGGAGATAGGTCATCTTAATAGAAGAAATCCTCCTTTGATCTAAAAATCTTTTTCTTCTCTTCTTGTTGGTCTTCTTCCTTTTTTCCCTTAAATTCGTTGTTGATGTCTTTCGCTTCCCACCTGGGTAGAGACTGATGAGTGAATGATGACCAAGCACCCTTTTTAATCCCTTCCCATTTTGATGAGATTTTAATTGTTCACCAACGGCTCTTGCTGAAGATCTAATATTTTCTTTAAGACTTGTTGACATTTTTACCCGACCTCCAGTCCTGTAGTGTTGAGGCAGCATAATTTGATGCAGCAGGTACAAGATATTTTCTGGCAAGGGGTAGTGCAGAACGAAATAGCCTAGCAAACCAACTACCAAGACCACAGCCAGACATTTTAGTACGCCCCTTGTAATAGTCCAGTCCATGACTTATTTGACGAGGACGAGGACCTATTTGACGAGCACCAGCATAGCAGTCAATATCTGGATAGACAGATGGAATTCTTCTATTATTCATCTTAGGCAATGGGTCAAAAATGACATGTAATTACAGGTAAACCTTTTTTTATTGCTAGAGGATCACCCAATTCACTTCTTAGTGTTAACTGACAGAGTTTCAAATATGAAGTGTTTACAGGAACATACTGAAGATGCTTTATATTATAGTGGAACATGTTCATGCGTTGTTTTTCGTTCAAGAACACGTAGGAGGGGTACATTTGAATTACCAACTCTCGATGTATCCACAAAGAACGCATAAAGAAATATACAAGAGTCCGAGGCGAAACCGAGTGGATAATCAGCAATAATAACATGATTCATCCCACTAACAGTTCCACCACTTTTACCATTAATTATATTGTGTTTAAAACCAAGAACACATCTTAGATTATCATTGAGAATAACCTTTTTATTGGCAATGGGTGAACTAATGTAGATCTTGCCCTCTTCCTTTGAATATTTGAATTTAAAGATTCCTTTTTCACGAGCGAAAATTCTTTTATTGATAGTACGACGCAAATCATTCATACAACTGAGTTCCTCCTATGGTAATACGACAAATGGATATTCAAATGAATTGATCTTTTCAATTTTATGTCGATCGCTAACGAGTGGCCAATCATCATGTTGATCGTTAAGGAGTGGCCATTCATAGGGTCTAATTTTTATATCAATATGTAATCCTTTCTCAAGATATCATATGTATTTTGAGAATACAGTCGACCAGAGCCAATTCAAACTTTCCATCCTCGAATTTGTTGGTGGGGGAGAGTTTTGTCCAAAAATTACTTGTTTTATTCAAATCATTGTAGAGAGGGTCGGAGACGTTGGACATAAACGTTACATAAGAATCATTGGGCATTGTTAGTGTCTTCAACTGCAATCCAAGAATCAAAACCAGAGTTGTATCCTAGCCAACGAACAAGCAACTGTCTCTTGCCCCTGAGAGTACTATTCTTTAATATCTTTTCAATTTGATAGATTTCACTATTATTTTTAACTTTTTGTAGTTCATAGTCATAAAAGCCGCCGAGAATCTCTTCATCTTTGGTGTCTCGTAGGCGATACGTTATGGGTTTGGTGTCTAGGATTTTTGACGCTTTGAAAAGTTCAGTGGACCACAAGTAATTCCCCTTTTCAAAAACATTAGTTGTTCTATTAATTCGAACAGTATCACCAACATTGAATTTTTTCTTCACAACCATTTCATTGGAATATTTTTTAAGCAAAGTGTCAAATGTATTATGATCAGCATGATGAACTTCCGTTGGGGTTGAGTTGGACAATGATCGATGGGGTCGTTGATTATAAATCAATATGATTTTATCTAAATCATGAATAAAAGCACCCGTGTTTTTCAATGTACAGTATCTTGAAATTAAAAGTCGAATAGTTCTTATCAATAGTTCGGCCAATGCAGCCTTTACAGGACTGTGACTATGATGGAGCATTGTATTATATTTGATTAGTATTTTTCGACATGTGGATTAACAAATTCATTACCCTGATCCGTTTGAGTTTTTTTTATAAGAATCTTGTTCAAGAATACTTTCTATAGCCTGAACAACTTCAACACCTCTCTTTGTCCGCAATGGAATGGCATACAAATAGCGACTAAAACACTGATTGCAAGTAGAATGTACTTGTATGGTGTAATGTGACGCCTTTGAAAATCATCTAGAGTTAAAAGATCTGCTTGCATTATGTGCAGTGGGAAAAAGGCTTTAGTTTTTCGATAATGATTACTATAAAGCCTATGATTTCGATGTAGAGTGTAACTTGATTCATTTTGTAGATAGTCTTGTACACTTTTCGAGTCAACACCAGTACTTTGGAAAGAGTGATGGGGGAACTTAAACTTCCCGTTTCACCAATATTTTCATAAACATGTTTCAAAACTTCAACTATTTACGTCCAATACCCTTTTCCATACTAGTGGGTGATGATAATGACATTGAGTTGATATCAATACGTCTTAGCTTTTTTCTAGGTACCACTGGCCTCGTCATCGTCAAATCAATTTTTCCACTAGGTGTACTAGTATTTTCGAAGATTGATTTAAAATCTTCACCCGTTTCTTCTTCTTCTCCTTCTTCTTCTTCTTCTTGTTTTAAGGTTGATGATGATGATGATGGACTATGTTCATTTAATTTATTTAGAATTTACTTATTGCTGATAAGACTTTTGGGGAAGGTTAATGTATTTAAAAAGTTGTATAGATGACTGTCAAATGATAAAAGTCCTTTACGATTTGTAGCAATATTATAAATTAAAACAAGTAGATTATAACTCTTCCCTTGAATTATAATTCATTTCCAATTGCTATCAACTTGAACATGATCTTGACCACTTTCCATGAGATATGTTATGAGTCGTTTACTTTTTTCACGATATGAGTGTGGCATTAGATTTCCAATGCTCGACACTATTGAATTCAATTCCTCCTTCTTCTTTAATTGTGCTAATGTTCCAGCAGCAGCAGAATCTTGAAGAGAATTTTCTTTTTGTGATCAATGACACTTACATTGACTTGTCTCAAACGATAGGGCTTATGTTTATCCACACGTCGAAGTGCATCTTGAAGTAAAAGTAGTTTGTATCATCACCAATATTATCATTTTTAATGAATTTGCTCAGATTGTCCTCAAAGTGTTCCACATGTAAAAGAGCGAGTTCTATTGGGGTCAATTTATAGGGTTTAGCCATCTAGAAAAAACCCTGCAATTATTGGCAGTAAAAGTGTAAAAAAGCTACCACCCGCTTGGAAGACGTTTCCTTTTAAAATTTTTTCCTTGCTTTTTACAAGCCAAGGAACGTACAAAGGAATGATGTTCCTTTGCCTGTTGCTTAACTACTTCAGGCAGTTGAACTTTGCCCTCGTTTAAATTTAAACAAAGTTCAGATATTAGATTAATGAAATCATTGTCAATGCCGTGTGTTAGTATGGCTTTTACGAAGTGGTGGTTTTGAAGTGCTTAAAACGGAAAATAAATGTCTATTTTCATTTAGTTTCTTCAGTGTCATGATGGCAAACAATAGCCTTTTGTACTGTTCACTGGAAGATATACTGTAATTTCATTTTCAAAAAATATCTCGTGACAACACGTAAATCCTCCGCTGGATTTTGATTAAGATAGAATGTAGCCATAGGGTTTATTAGTTGCCTGATTGTACGCTGAAATAGAAATTTTGGAGCCCCAGGTTATATTTGTTTATTGAAATTTATTAGAGAACTAGAATCACGAACAACTCTGTATGTAATATAGTAGGTACAGTTCAAAGTAAGTGTTCTCATAGATTTGCTCTGATGAAAGAGATTGTGCAGAACTAGAGTAACGGAGATCTGTTCATGATGTGAACGAACAGTTAACAATTGTTGCATTTCCTGGGACCATTTTCCAATGGATTCAGCTAAATCGTCAATAATCAGCCAAGAGTTTGGTTCAGTAATGTGAAAAACATCAAGTCCCTGTATGAATTGTACCTGCCCCACCACCGATGTAGCAGTATCTTTTATTTTGTCATATGACTCCTGCTAAACACTGTAGCAATAGTAGATTTTTTTGGTTTTCCATAAACATTTTATCACAATTTTTAATTATTGTAGTTAAGAGTGTCGTTTTGCCTGACATTGATAGACCACACAGAAACGATCTGAATGGTGTTTTAAATTGATATATATTGCCGTTCGTTTCAACAGCTCATCTGCAACTAACTGTAAACTATAGATGTCTAATGAATATATAATTTCCCTATTGCTACTCCCATCAAGAACAACAAGAATAAGAAAAAAACAATAAAGAATCATATTTGCTTTTATTTTTAACATATGAGTTGTTCACTTTACAATTAAAACAATAAGAAAAAAGCACTTTTTATTTAATAAATACAGTACACTTAATCAATATTTTTTTATTAACAAAAAAAATTATGCAACAACAACAACAAAAACAACAACAACATTTATTTGAAATCCTTCTTAGGAAAAAAATACATTTTTATTAAACAATAAATACACTTAATCAAAATAATATCACAGTTTTTTTTGTTTTTTCTTCATTTTATTTACCTAAAAATATCTTTTACGACACATTTAATCAACAACAACAACATTTTAATTTGAAATGGGCCCCCCACCCCACCCTCATTTAGAACATTTAGATAGTATAAATTTTCAAGTCAAGATATATACTTTGAGCTTCATGCTCCCAAGTATTAACAAAAGTATTCCATTGTTCAATTCTATCTGAACACTTTACATGTAACAATTCATCTTCCTTGCTTAAGGGGAATGACTCCCAAACATCAGTCTTCTATAATCAAAGTAATATGATTTCTACAAAATTTTAATTTACTTATAATAAATATATACACTTAGAAATGGGCCCCTCGGGGGCGGCCGCTGCAGCGGCCGAAAGCCAAACCGGAAAGCACGGGGGGCCCACTGCAGCGGGCCAGGCCCGGACCGGAAGGCGCGATATTATGAAGAAATAACTCTACCTTGCAATCACACACACAGACTCACACACACAGACACACACATAGAAAACTAACATATTTTGATAAAAAAAATGTTTCCCCACCCACCCACTTTGTATTATGAAAAAAAATGAAAGAAAGAATTTAAGTTCATTTATCCAGACCCAGTTGTTTTCTGTACTCCATGAATTCAACTCGATCTGAAATCAGATAGTGTCCGTGTGGAAGTACCTTAACATCATCCTCAAGTACATAAACTTTGTCTGATATGGCTGACATGGCATTTTTCTCAACTCTAACTGTGTAGTTTTTATAT
>JAQQPU010000272.1:30138-58352 GCA_029168905.1 Artemia sp. Kazakhstan ARC1039
AAAAGACGTCTCTATAAAAGAACAATTAGCGATCCTACTCAGGTACATATCAAATGGAAAAGTAGTGGAGCGACCAATCGGCTGCTATCACATGCACAAATTAGACGCAGAGAGCTTATCCACCTCAATTTGTGAAACTATAGAAAAGCTTGGTGTATATTTGATGCTGTGTATTGCCCAATGTTATGACGGCGCATCCGTTATGAGTGGGAAATTTAACGGAGTTCAAGCAAAGTTTAGGGAGAAGGTGCCTTATGTAGTTTATGTACACTGTCACGCCCACAGATTAAACTTGGTTTTGACTGACTGCCTAAAAAATATCAGCGAAATTTCTGAATTTTTCTCTGTGGTGCAAAGACTTTACGCATTTATATCATGCAGCAATACTCGTCACGAGCTATTTGTGGAATCCCAGCGTATTAGCGGGCAAAAAGTCTTGGAGCTTGAGAGGACCGTCCAGACTCGCTGGTTTTACGCAGTCCGCTCTATTTGGAAGGTGAAGGCCAGATTTGATTGTGTTGTTGCTGTGCTTGCCGCAGTATCTGATAGTTCCAACGGCGAGGCAGCGTGTGAAGCAAAAGGACTACTGGACAAAATCAACTCTGCCTCTTTCGTTTCAACTTTGCAGATAATGGAAAAAGTATTAGTCATTGTAAATTGTTTATCAGAGCAACTTCAATCCGGAAGTTTGTTGATTTATAAGGCACTTGCACTGATTTCTGGGATATATGAGACACTCCAAAAGCTGAGAAATGATAACGAATCGAACAACTTAAGCAAAAAAATATCTGAATTCTTGGCTTTAAACGGTATCCAGGAATCGAAATCTCTACAATCTAAAACCAATGCTCGAAACAAGAGAAGTCAAGCCATTTCCATTTGTCTCAAAGACTTTCTTTCGAACTCAACAACCGGTAAGCGCAACACCAGTCAGCCAGTTGAATCACACTGCAGTAAACTTCTTTACTTTGAGGTAATAGACCGTTTCACGAGTGAGATGGACCAACGTTTCATGCAAAATATGCCTCTACTCGACGCTTTATCTGCCTTCATCCCCTCAAGTTCCGATTTTCTCGAACTTTCGAAAGTGGAAAGAGTTATGTGTCATTATCAAGAGATTCTCGGTGTCGATGACCATGCAATAGAATCCCAGCTTTCTCTTGCAAAGCTCCATCTGTCAAAAAGTGATATTCCAAAAATGTATCTTCTTCGAGCTATCAAAATCTTATCCGACCTCCCAGTTGCCTATTCTGCAGGGCTAAAACTGATGAAGCTAGTTGCTACTTTGCCTGTGACCACCGCCAGTAATGAACGATTCTTCTCGGCATTAGGGCGTGTGAAAGACTATCTGCGATTGACAATGGGAAACGACAGACTCAGGGATCTCATTATAATGGCGGTTGAAAAAGAGGAGGTAAAGAAACTGGATTTGGATAGATTAGTTGACGATTTTGCCAAGCAGCGACCTCGCCACTACCCCCTGTTTTAAGTATGTTTGCTCAATGTTGTTGTTTTTTCTGCATCTTGATTTTTAAAAAATCTAAAAAAAATCCTTGCCTCCCCCCTACATTTTCGTGAATTGGCGCCACTGGAGAGCACTTGTCGAGGAAAGCCTTAATGATGCAATAGCTTACAACTCTTTTATCAGTAAGAAGAAAGACTTCATCATGAATAAACAAGGCAAAGGCAGACTAATACCAATCTATCCTAGAATTAGTGGAAAACCAGAAGTGCCGGTTTCGATTAGCAAATTTGTGGTAGCAGACAGCGTCTTAAGACCTCCCTAATTGACAATGGAAGTCGAACTTATGAAACTTGCCAAAACACTTACTCTCAAAATGATCTATAATAGCAAATTCTAGTAGCTTACGAATAGCAGTTGAAACGGCGATAGGCTTGAAAGAAGTACATTAAAACAGAGTTTTTTTCCCTTTTTGGAAACGGTTATGGTATCTCCAATACGAAAAAGAAACAACATATCTTGTCAATCCACCGCCGTAACAGTAAATAAAAATCCTCAATTGACTATTTCATATTAAGGTAACTTTAGGGGGTCTCGAAAATTGTTTTCCATAGATTTCGGCGATTGTCACTATTTTTCAGAAAAAACAAACATTTACTTTATCTCTGTTCAAATTTCGTTTATTCCTCATAAATATTTTGGAAAAAAATACCGCAGTTAATTATAAGATAATTATGTAGGAAAATGACAAGCTTCAAAACATACTTTAAAAAACGAAAATGATATAGCCAATACATCAACAGGTGGCACCATTAAGTATCTGTTGTCTCCAATCTGTTTCACTGAAGCCACAGCCATGATTTTACAATGCATATACTTTCGGAAATATGTCTTACCATTAGTATTTATGGCATTTAGATACTATCTGTATGCATAGTTGACCATTCTTCTAGTGCACGGAATGAAATAACACCATCGAAAGCTTCGGTAGTGTTTGCCCCCTCCCTCCAATGGGAATAAATCCTGACAGCGACGTCCATGATAAGCTGAGAACTAATCATTTTTGTTGTTTTTTTTTTTTTGTTTTTTTTTTAATACTTACTGCTTACTTTCATCAGAGAAACGGTTTTTTTTTCTTCTTTATTCCCAGAACAAAGGAAAATGGGTAAGTAGGAGCTACGGAATGAAGAAGCATGTAGCTTTTAATGATGGGCTTTTAGCTAACAGACTTTTTACTATCTTGAAAAGTAACTGAGGTGAGAAATTAGAAAAATAGAGGTAGTTTAGAAACTGCCCCCTGTTATGTCACTTCCCTTTTTTGCAATAGGGTTGGATTAGGAAACAATAGTTAGAGAAAGAACATAAAATCCCGTCATTTAAGCAGAAAATTGACTCTGGTTACCCATTCCGGCAGGAGAAGGCGGCGATAGGAGTGATAGTATTATATGTTGGTTCGTTAAAGGCGCTGACTACACCTATGACCCTTTCTGGCAGAAGGTCAAGAAGGCCCTTTGGATTTCTGACAGATTATGGAATGAACGAGGAGCTCAGGGATTCGTTTTTATTTTTTAATATTATTTACGACTGGACACGGGATATTTTAGCCGTATCAAAGTTTTAATTTTCAAAAAAAGAGAGTTATTTTGAGGGGAAGCTCGAAGATTCGTTTTCAATCATTATCTCAAGATTTTGATGGTGTAAGAAGGAGCGGGGAGTTGTTTTCTAAGAGACCAAGGTAGGGAGACGAGAGTTTCGAAAACTCCCTTATTTAGGGAGGGGTGATTTGACTTATGTATAATATAGTACACTTGTCCTGCGAGCAAGTACTTAAAGAGGGGTTTTATTTTGCTAACAAGATTTCGATTTTTCAGCATAGCAGTTTCCCGGGTAACACGAAGTAGTCGGTTATTATGCATATAAATAGAAAATGAGAAAGTGCTTACATTCATCGTTTTTTTAAAGGTTCTCCAGTACGAAAAAAAAACGTACGTGTTCATGAAATTAGATTCACGAAACAAGAAAAAAAAACAGAAACGTTGGTATTCAAAATAAGCCTATATTAAGCAAAACATATTTATTCATATACATGAAACTCGCTTTAGGCCAAGCCCATATGCCTGATGTGTTCAAACTCCTTCTCCCCAACCATCTGCCTCTCAGCAGCCTTTCCCTGAACACAGATGGTGCTGGAAACATTTTATGCTGTAAGGTGAAACTATTATTTAAAAATGATAAACTGGCTGTAAAATACCGAAAACATCCTCTGATTCAATAATGTCAAAAATGTAATTTTGTCCAAAGCGGGATTTTACTCAAAAAACAAACCATTTTGTGGAAAATTGTCGTCTTCTTCTGTAAAATACTACTAAAATAATAATTGTGAAATACTGACTTTGATTTGCGAGATAAGATATGCAGGATATTGGGAAAGTCTATTGAATGATGACCGAAAGGAATTTCTTTGATCAAAAATGAAATTCTGGTCCTATTATTAGATTCCCTGACTCCTAGCATAATTTAATGCTATCTTTTGGACACGGGCAAATCTTTTACAGTCAAGTATCCCAGCCAAAGGTCAAAGAAAACTCCTAAATTATCAAAGCCAAGGGTAATAAAGGCATTTATTTATATTTTAGCTCTAAAAGGTTTTATAATACAAAGGGGAAACAATAACTATAGCCTTTTTCTGAATAATGTTGTCGATCTGTCAAACATGTTTACACTACTGCCTTCTTTGTAGAAAAAAAAATCCTATTGTCCCATTGTAAACTAAAAAACTCTAAAACGAGCAATACGCGAAGTAGAATGGCGCATTTATGTTCTCAAGATTGTCAATGCTAATTAAGGGTGATCGTTATCCCGTATGTCGGTGTCAATCATTTTTTAGAGCTCAACCGTAAATCTTACTTGGAGTTGAGCTAAGGCATCCAAACACTCATACTACTTCCCTTGAATTCCCTTTTATGGCGACAAGTTATGTTAAGTTAGGTTATGGAAGGTTAGATTAGGTTTCTAACCCATTTCTGAGATTTATGATCTAACCTAACCTTAACTTTTACCATCAAACCTTGCATAAGACTAACGAAGCTTACTGGCAAAGCTGATTGAATCCAAGTAGAGAAAAAAGAATTTAGGACATTCAACGGTAAATGTCGCCATTAACCAAATTTCAGACATTCGCAGTAACATGTATAAATAGCACTCCCCTTGAATAAGCGGCGCTAGGAGATGTAGAACACATTAAACCACCGCAGAGAATTTTCTCTCCATGAATTCGTTATGGAGTAAATTATAAATCCATTAAACAAATAGATGAACCTGATAGGAAAGGTTGGTAGCTTAGGATTTAGACGCTCGCAGACATGATGGACAACTAACATCAGCAGAAGAAGGCAATTTTGCAAGACAGCTTGAAATTCTCGAAAGTCTTCCAAAATGCAAAAACTCATAATATCGAACCCGTGAAAAAAATTTCTTAGTTAATGCCGAAATCCCTGCGCTCAATTACACCAATGCTCAGTCCTGTCTGGTTGTGTCTTGCTAAAACTAAAAAGATAGCTTATGAAAGAGTGTGTAGTCTAAACATAGGGGTGAAAGAAACATCACCAGAAAAGCTAAGGAATGATACCCTTCGATTAGAGCAATGATATTCGTCTACAGCAGCCTAAAATAGGAAAAAGTAGCGTGTTTGAATACATGTCACCATAGTATAATCTAGAGAAGCTACGTTTTTCCAGTCAGTCCCCTTAGTTAAAAGAATCAGTGCATTTTTATGAGGGGGGGGGACCTTTGTTCTGCATATTAGTACTGAGATCTCTCTAACAACCTTATCCCTAGCGCTTTAGACTCTAGAAAACTATTCATTCTCACACTACATTTGGGTTCTGGAATCAATTTCTTTCTCCGATAGAAAGTAATATTCAAACTAAGTCAGAAAAGTTTTACAAATAAAAGCTTTTAGGTTTTATTCTAAACTTAATACGTTTAATATATACTCCTTAGTTTTTCTTAGGGCTCATTGACTTTCTGAACTGAAAAAACGACTCAATTTTTTTTTCCTTCTCTGATAGAAAGTACTAATCAGTTAATGTTAGAAACGTTTTACATATAAAAATTTTACGTTTTAATATATACTTAACCTATACTTCTCAATTTTTCTTAGGACTCACTGATTCTCCGAAAACTTCAAACAACCCTTTTTTTGTAAAGTCGCATTGAAACGTTTAATGGTCACAAAACGGTGCATTGTTTTGGTGAAACACGAACATATGAACAATAATAAATGGCACATGGCCAAGAAAATGCACTGAGACATCCAGAGGTCCCTTCAAAGCTTTTGTGTCTCTTCTTTTTTACTTAATGAACAGAAAAAAAACCCTAAGATGTGGTTCTCATATATTCTACACTATTATTTAAGGTAGCACCATACTGAAGGATTCTACCAAACAAGCTTTCTAATGTAGAAAGTAGGTAAAAAAGAGACAAGACAGGGGAAATAAAACAGAAAGTCTAACCCCCCTCAAAATATTAAGTGTGAGTGTTCTATTCCGCAAAGCTTAAAATAAATGTGACTTATTTAACAAAAAAGAACTGTATTTAACCGTTTTTCCCCCTCCCTAGAGATTCCAGAGCCCATATCACCCTCTGGAACAATTTCATTACAATATGATGCCTGCCAAAAAACCTCCAACATTGGAAAATTAAATTTACATTCACGGATAAGAGTGGAATTTCAATTTCTGCTAAACTGCTAATGGAAGAAAGAGCTGTGTCTTGCATTATAATTTATATCAATTTTACTTTAACTCTAATCAAAAGGATAATTCATTAAGCACTGGGACATGTCTCTCGTGGAAATTCCTTTGCTTTACACTTATATAGAAAATTAGTTTTTACATCCGAAATATGTATGCATGAAAGTATGTGTATTGATACCCAGTATACAAACAACAGCAGATGGCGTAAAAATAAAGAAAATAAAATTAAAAAAGATCCAAATTAGCCTTGCCGCGGCTGGCCAGTTTCTCGGCTACTCAGGTGCACTTCTAGCTCCTGATGCTTTTCGATTGGGTTGTGTAACTAGTATCACGGCCCCTACTAACCAAAAATTAAAAAACGCATTTTAATAAAAACTATCTTGTGAGAAAAAATTACCAGTTGATGGTAACTTTTTTGTCGATTCGTCTTAATAATAAAATATTATTTCGAAAACAAACTTATGGGAATTTCGAAAAATAACCTGAAACCCTAAAAAAAAAGGTATCATATCGAAACAAAAAATACACTATTGTAATTACCATGGCCGAAACCCTTATATAGGAAACTCACAGTCCCCTGGCTTGAACAGCAAGGGAAATATTTTTTTGAATTGGTAGCACTAAAGTGTGCTTATTTTCCTCCACTGCTAGCGGGGTAGTGAAACATCATAAGAGAACTGTTTAAGGGCTCTTTTGAAAGTAAATTTCTATATTTCAATAAAATATTTTTTTTTTACAAAAACTGTATCTTCGTATACAACATGATGTTGTATTGGGTTTGATGTCATATTTGAGTGACTCCTGCCTGATTCTGTTGGGTTTGTTCTTTGCCATACGACTTTTATTGATTTTCAAGCCAATATATTTCCCTGTTGTTAGGCGGTTTTAATCGTGTACTTTTTATTCTGATCTGATTCTATTTTTAGGAGTTATGGGTTATTATATTTCTTAACATTGGACGTGATCGTCTCTTATTAGGTTGCTAGCTAACGCTGCAACCCGGATCTAGCTAAGAAAAACCCAAAGGCTTTTTCCTGTCTGTGTTATATGACGTAATTTATGATCAAGTGGAATACAAAGGCCCAAGCATAAACACAGCAAATCAACAAAAGTTAACCTTAGCAGAAATTTACAGTGATCGAGTGATATGCTAAGACCCAGAAATAAGAAGGTTAATTTAAGAAAGTTTACGTTTAGTCACTATTTACTCATCGTTCGAAAACAAGAAAATCCAAGAAAAGGCAGAACTTATTCAGAAGAATAGCAATAGAACATAGCTGTTTAACCTTGTTTGCAAAAATATTCTGATTAAACAAACAGTATTGCATCCACGAAGGGGAACACAAGGATATTTAGAAGATTTATCACTATTAGAATTTTTGATGTCAACACAACAAAATCCAAATTATTAATTATTTATTTATTATTTATTAAGTAATTATTATTCAATACATCATCAAACCCAGTGCTAAATAAAAACATGGAACGTTGCTATACTATCATAAACTCTTGTAGGGAGAGCTCTATTTAATTAAAATTGCGAACTTATAATCGACCCATAGGCTAAGCGTATTTTTCACAATTAACATGCTATAATAGAACGAGTCAAGTTTCTTTGAAATCTCGTCCCAACAGCAAACCGAGGCAAGTAAGTTTAGCACACGGTTTAACAATGATACTATTTGGATCAATTACATTATTAAAGAGAAGAATCTTTTTGGTCAAAAACCACAACGTCACTGTTCAAAATATTAAAATCTAGATCAATCGTCTGATAGTTCTCTGAAATATCCCGGAAAGATTTTTCATAGCCCAGAGTTCTGTTAATACTAAACAAGCAATCGGTGAAGCACAAAATGCAAATTGTTGTTCCTTCAAAAGTGATGCACTGGAAAAGTGAGTCCTGGGCTAGGAGGGTCGCATTGTTACAAATAACAGTTGAAGATAAAATCCCTTGCTTCACATTAATAAAAACATCGAATTGTAAACTACGCTAAAATACGAGCGTATTTTAAACGTATATCGTATAAACATTAAGTTACCACCACTGAGTTATAAATTGCTGTACATAGTTATAAACTGCGTGAAAGACATCCGTTCATTAATGTTTTGTTTATTTTATCAAAACGTATACAAAAGAAAACCCAAATGAATGATAAATGACAGCTCTCTAAGCATCTGTAGATTTAAAGGTATCGTCATCTACCGTAGAAAAGATGTGACCTTCGGATGTCATCATTTGTAAAATGGACCTAAAAAGAATTTGAAGTGAAATGGAACCTATTTATTATATGTTAACGAAAAAACTTGTATAAGACAGGGAATCTATTGATAAATTGTTGCGAATGGAATTGAACAATGCAAACAAGCATAGGCACAGGCATTTATTTTGAGTCGAGGCGCCCAATTCGAAAGAAAAGGAGATAAATTCGAAAATGCTTAAGAAAAGGGGGGGGGGGGGTTAATGGAAAACTATAAGACAAAAAAAAACTTTGAGGTGCGGAAGCGCAAGGTTTGGGTCCAAAGACAAATATGAACTAATAACTAGTCGTAATTAATGTCTTGTCATAATTCAATAAACTAACAAAATTATATTATTCAATACTATACATATTCAATTTTATAGTGGTGTACGGGCGGACCCTTAACGAGTTTACCAGAACCCTGACTGCAAACAGGTGCCCAACTATAAAATTATATCCTTACAAACAACACAGCATTTGGACCGTATTTTAATTGATGGATAATTCTTCTGGGTTTTCTTTGTTTTCGTTGGCTATTTTGGACTGAAAGACCTCTTCTTAGCAAAGTTATCTATTATGGGTGGCCTTCTCACAGCAGGGGCGTAATTTGCTATGGGGCAGGGGGGCAATTGCCTCCTCCAAACCCCGGTTTGCCCCTTACTCAGGCAGGAAGGATGGGGTGCATAGGCAGAAAATAGGGCTCATGATAAATAAGGAAGCTTCTAAGTCTTGCTTAGGTTGGGAAAGTATAAATCATAGAATGCTAGTTGTTCATTTTACGACTAAAAAAAGAGCAAGTTATGAGTCATAGTAGTATAAGCCCTGTAGAACCGACTGGTGGAGATAGTAGTGACTCAGATGAATTTTGCTTACGGTTACAATAATAAATAAACAGGATTCCGCATAAAAATATGGTATTTCTATGAGAGGACTTAAATGCCCGGGCTGCTAGAAATATGGATAAATGGTACCCTAGTCTGGGTAAATTTGCTATAGGAATGTCTATACAACTAAAGCATTTGACGGCTTTGCAGAAAACAAGGGTGTGGATATTAAAAAGAATATTAAGATTATAGTGCTTATGCTATGATAAATAATTTTTTCATCAGACATATGGTTATACCTACAAGTAAAAAATATTTGGTTCGTTTCTTCAAAACTTAGAGCAAAGCAGAGGCTACTTTGACAGCTAGTTTTCTAGTAAAACAGTCTCCAGTTCATAATTTAACAGCTTGCTAAATCCTTTTTAAGCTCATCGCAATGAATCTGGAAGTTTTGGTAAATCAAGCAATAAAACATCTTAACTTACTAGATTCCAAAGTGAAGAGACAAAAATTACACCTTTAGTTCATATAAAACTAAAAATGACTCGAATAAAAGAGCTTAAGATTATCAATAGCCGACAGTCATAAATCTTTACGACGAAAAAAACCACTTTTAAATGAGTTTATTTCATAAAGAAACCCACTAGAAAACAATGGTTACTCTATTGATTGGCTCGGGAGGCTTAAAGACAATAAGAGAAGGACAATAAAGACACGCTTGGCACAGTCCCCCAACACCTGCCATACTTCCACCACACTCGGCACGTGCACAGTAGACAGAATATAGCAGTATGATCATTCTCTATCTCTCCTATTATAAAAACCCGGACAAGGGTGCGAGTGGAAAGAAGCAGGCTAAACAAGCTAAGGCAGAAAGAAGTGGGAGGAGCTTTTTGTTCACGATGACCAGAAATGATCTGCGATAAGCTTACTGGTATATTCAGAAACAGGCTAAACAAGCTAAGGCAGAAAGAAGTGGGAGGAGCTTTTTGTTCACGATGACCAGAAATGATCTGCGATAAGCTTACTGTCTATAAACTGTCGGCACGTGTCACCTGGTGAACATGATTTTTGAAAGTGGGCAACCCCTCTATCCGAATATAACCAAATCGTAATGGCAATTTAGTATGCGTGAAAGAGGAATTAGAAACTATTAGTGGCACTCAAGGGCGTATCCAGAATTTTTCGGGGAGGGGGTGGGTACAAAAAAGGGAATTTTAAAAACATCAGAAATTTTTCATATGCATTTTTTTTACGTTTTTACCTGTCAGACAAAAATTAGGAAGGAGGGGGGTTGAAATCTGGTACACTCCCTCCCTAGGCACAACTTTGGTGGCACTCACACTATAGAATTGCCCACATAACTAGAAAACATTAAAAAAAAGCTTCAATTGTTTTACTTTTTATTCAGTAGAATTTAGATTTTAATTTAATTGAATTTTAAAATTCAGATTTGGAATTCTTTGTACTTTATTTTCACTTTTCTGTTAAAGCAAGCTTGGCCTGCAGAACATGGGCTAGTTAGAAGAACAGGCACGAACACATGTACAAAACTCATATGTATACAGATAATATCTATACAGACTTTTGAAATTAGCTTCATGACTTTGCTGGGAATCACTAGATGACACTAATTGTCATTTCATGCGTATAATCTTTATTTCAAGTTATTTGATTTTAGATGAAGATAAAACGTCGTTTGTTTTTCTTTTTCCATAATGAACGAAGTTCTTACTCTTATTGGCTTTCCTGCTTTGCGGTCCATGTCGAAAATTAGGAATTTGAGCAAACGTTCCAAAAAAATAAAGATTGAATCTATTCTTCAGGTAAGCGGAAACAATTCAAATTTCTAACCTGAAATACTGAAATATGAATCATACAAATATACATCTAGTTTCAAACCTAAAAGTATATACAAACTGAATATTCCCTTTGTTGGTTTGGTCAATTAGTTTTTGATTTAGTCTACCGGAAAATATTTGTACTTCAGCCATGGGCGCCCATAAGCTGAATTTTAGAGGGGGGGGGGGCTTACCTGGTCTAATCGGTACTTCCAACGCTGTATAATAAAAATCTCAAAACAAAAATATAAGGCAGCATCATTCAGCCCAGGGGGAGGGCTAAACCCCCTCTGCCCCCCATATGGGCGCCCATGACTTCAACTAATTTAAAAGCTGCAAAATTTCGCCTTATTAGAAGTAGCAAAGTATAAATAAAGAGAATAAAAATCGAGGAAATAGAACTTACTCTATTTCTCTCTTGCTAATGATGCCTTGACACTGCCTGACAATATCATCTTTGTGTATACCCATTTCATCACTTGAGTTCTAAAATAAAGGATTTGAGCGTTTGAGAAGGAAGAAAACTGGTAAAAAGCGTGACTAATGTTGACAAACAGAATGACCAAAATTATCAAGGAATATAAAAAAAAAACAAGAGTTAACAACGTGTTTCATATAATTCGCGTTAAATAGCTATAACAGCCATAAATACAGTTTTATTTGTCGTGGGGGAATTGGAGGATGATGACGCATTGGTATATAGTGGTTTATGTCGTAGGCAGTTGGGCTAATCTACTGTTAGTTGACATGTTGATTAGTGGTATTTGAATTGAATCAAATTTTAGATGAGGATATATTTGTTTTTCCATGTTTATTGGACTGCCCCTTTGGACAGCCTTGTGTCAGGTTTTTAGGCAACCCAGAAAAGTGTTATGTTGCTATGTATGCAGTAAATATTTGTTCAAAAAATGAAATTAAAAAAAATTATTTCTTTTCTTCCTAATTTTTATTTATTTCTTCCCATGGAGCAAATTGCGCTGATCTGGATAGACGGCTCAATTCGAACAAATATTCCGAAGAAACAGACCTCAGGTATAAAAAGAAATTTCAAAATGATACAATGAGCAAAGCATATATCCTGATTACATTGACCATACAGTTGTTTAGACGAGAATATTCAGACATTTATTTCGAAAGGGGGGGGGGAAGAGATAAGCCCCGATTTGCAGTAGTAAACATTACCAAAATCTTCGTAGAGAAGGAAAAGTTAACGACAAAAGGAATTCGCATTTCCGAAGATTTCTTATGTCAAAAATCAAAATGTGTTTAGGTAACTTCATCTCTCAGATGAGACACAATCGTAAATGTAATCCCCTTTCAATATCTATTCGAGGAAGGAGGGTGGAGATCGAACGTAAGTTATAGGGCGCACATGCATACTAATTTATTTTGGTACTGTTGGCAGCAACAGGGAGATTACCTGTTACGGCTACTGTGGCCAGTATTTTTGCTTCAATTGCGGGTTGTTGGTGACGTTTTCTTTTGTTTCTTGCATAGCGTTTTCACCTTTAAAAAAAAAAAAAATATGCCAAGCTTTGTTATGAATAACATTTAAAGTAATCTCAAGATGCCTTGCCACTTTTAACCCTTTTTGTTCAAGCATTCGGTGGAACGCATAAATAAAGCGTTGAAGGTGAGTACGTAAATAAAAGATACAGTAGAGCTGCAGCTGTTATTCTGAAAATCTAGAAAGAGGAAGTTCTAAAAGAAAGAACAAAGTAACGAAGTGAAAAATAAAGAACAAAACAAAAGTCACTATTAGAAATTTTTAAGATGATGGCTCCGTTAAAAATATGCATACAAATGATTACCAACTTGCACGCTGGTTAGAGTCATAAGAAGACAGTTGGGGAAGATGTCTTGACAAAAAAAAAGTTTATCAGCACAACTAAGTCTAGACTTAGGATATTGAAAATAGTTTTTGAGTCTTTCGTGACTGAATGTTCACTTTAAAACAATGAGTAGTTTTAATTTCAGTTACTTACCGTAGTCTGTCATTTAGCCAGATAGAATTTTAAGATCTTGGATAAACTAGCGAGTCTTAATAATTCTGTTCTTGTAATGGCTCATTTTAAATTTAATTTAATGATAATTTTATCACCAAATGGCATTAGAACCGAAAAAGAAAATAGTGTACAGCGTTGAAGAACGTCCTTTATCACACGGTTTAAAAACCGTATGCCATATGCCAACTAGGATAGCAGATGTGTCAGTTTTGGTAATTGATAACAAATCTTCAGCTTTCAGTTCAGTCACTGTCTCTTATTCCAGGAGACTCATCAAACCATTGCATAAGTCTGATATTCAGGTTGATTTGCCCTATGGTGGAAAAGGCAAAACACGTCGGAGACAAACACAACTTTCACATAAAAGATTTCAACTAGATTTCAAACACGAGCTTTGAGATGTTGACTAGAGTTCTGTAATTAAGGTAAGGGATCTGAACCAATGATAAGATAAATATTATTATGTTGTGAATCAAAAATTAATCTATTTTGTCCATCTACGAATTACTACTACTACAACTAACAACTCACTGCAGCAGCAAGCTACCTGAGGCCAACACAGCTACGCACAATCCTCCTCCACCCCATTCTATTTATAGCCTCCCTCTTTACACCGTCCAAAGCAGTTCCCATTCCCATTAAAAATTTCCTTTGCAACATCCTCCCGCTCCACTCATTGCTTTTCGTTTGGACCTAAACGGTTGGCTGACAAGAACTATCTTTGGCAATCTGTCATCCTTCATCCATAGAACGTGTCCTAGCCATCTCGACCTTTCTCTCATTATAGCCACGGAAAGGGGGATTGAATCACATTTCTCGTAAACATTACTATGTCTTGACAGACTTTGACAATCCTGTTTTTGAGTCCCATAAGTAGCATCTTCCCCAGCTGAAAATGCGAGTATTCTTTTTGCACCAGTCACTCTTTGAAGAACATGAAAAGATTGATAAGAGTTACAAACAATATTAATCGGTAGGAAATGATGAACTTTCATCTTATTTAAATTTGTGTCCAATAGTGTATCACAAATATAAACACTTTTTGGACGCTCACAAAACCACTAAAAACATTTTAAAATAAAGAATAGAGAACAATTGGATTTTTTTTAACTGATTATAAAAACTAAAATATGGATCAGAAAGAGAGATTATTTTTGCGTTGAGAATTCTAAACGTGAAACATTTAAGGATGAAAAGATTGCAATATGGCACTTAAAAATACAAAAACTAAATAATTACTTTACGAAAGGTTTTTGTTGGTTTGTCCTCTTGAAAACTTCGCTCCCTTCCCTTATGATCAGAGGACTTTCGTGTTGCAAATAATGTCCTATATATAACAGAAAAACTTGGTATTTTGCAAATGTGAAAAAAACTCCCAAACGCAATTTGGTATTTTGAAGTGTGTATTAGTGTTTGTTTCGCCTCTTTTGTCGTACTTGACAAACCCAAAAAAAAACAACTAAATCAAAATGCACAAAAGTCCTGGATGAAATTCCTAAGAAAGTCCAGACATGAAGGGATGTCTTTCACCCTGAGTTGATTTGAACCATTCAAAATTTTACGGTGTAAAAACTCTATATACACCAATCCAGTTGCTGGGAAAAAAAATCATTGAAAATCAAGAGAACAGGTTCGCCGTTCTATTTTAATTTGTCAGCTTCAATGATTAGAAATGGGTTCTTTTGAAGAAGACGAGTGAGAAGTTACTATGAAATATTTGAACTTTTGATATAAAAATTTAGGATTTCAAAAATTGTCTATAACTAAACGTTCCACAAGAAACAAAGGTTACGCGAACCCAGCTTTAAGGAGTAATTATCAGTTCAGACTTAAGCCAACAACCATAGATAGACAGCAATTCTCTAAGCTGACCGTTTGGCGCCCCCCCCCCCCCTCCGGCTTTTCAACCCCCTTCCCATAAAATCACCTCCTAAGACTCAACACTATTTGTTCGACCTCGTTTAGAGTATGCTTGCCTAGCCTAGTACTACATAGCCTATTCACGAACCAAACACAGACAATACAAACAAAAGGTCTCTAAGAGTAGTATACAGTCAATTCAAGCTCTTCTTCTCCTTTCTCCTCCAAAGTTCGAACAAATACTCCGGCTGGGAGGAGGCTCTGTGCAGAAGGTTTGGGCTAGAGACTGATTCTTATTCTCAGGTTTCTGGCATTTTCTTTCCGCCTCACATTCACACTCACCCCCCGAAGCATCGTAAAAGCACGAGAGAAAGCACTACGCAAAGAAAATATTTTATACCATCGTTTGCCAAATGGCAGAACACTAGTAGATAGTGGGAAAGAGTCTATTATCTCTGTATTATAATTATTTATATATATTTTTTATTTTTACTTAGATTCTAGAGTTTCATCCCCGAATATTAGTTGGACAAGTGTCCAACATGACGATATTTTATTCAGCTACTGACCGAGTTATTTTTGATCTTCGACGAGAACACAAATTCGGCCATTACGTTTGTGAGCAGCCGTTTTGAAATATACTATTCATTCATTTATTATGTATCTATTTTGAAGCTCTAAATATTTTAAATACTCTTTGTCAACATTATGACTGTAGAGTGATCGCCTTTCGATCTAGGCTGGTCAAGAACTATCGGAAGTATATAGGGCTAATGTTAAAACACTTACCGCAATTATTGCGAGTACTCTCTGCTGATTTGGAGTGAAACCACTAGCCGTAGAGCCTCTATCCATTAGTGGCGCAATGATTGAATTAGGCAACGCCCCTTCTGCTTGGTGACTAATGCCAGACTTTTCAAGCTACAAAGTTCAGAGGAGATAAATAAAAGATCTGTCTCTTGGGATTACAATAGGTCACTTCCAGAGTGACAATGAAGACAAAAGATGGGGAATAGGATTTACGTGACGGAATTTGTAGCAGCTAGAAGACAAATAGACAATCCAAGACTAATAATGAAGTTTGAATCGCGAATTTCGGCCATTGTAGGAAATTTCACAATTTCAGGCTGAAATAACTTTGTCTACTATATATGTGAGACTGAAGCTTATTCATTCACACAAAGTAACTGTCTTAGCTGGATAGCCCATTATTTTTTTGTGAGATCAATTCCTGAACCATCTAATTCTGAAAAAAAACACGGTCTTGATGATGATAAACAACTCTAATCTGAATTTAGGACCAAACCAGAATCTAAACAAATTCAGGGAAACAAATTAGCCTACTGATTTTTTCAAAGTGACGAAAACTAGAGTCACCTATGAAGATGAGCCATTTCATCCTAAGAAAAAAAAGTTTCAACACTGGGTTTTAGTTCATAGAAACAACATGTTTTTACAAATAAAAACAAATACATCGCTTTAGAAAAAAGACAACTCATATCACGCCAAAATCTATAAGTACTATTACAGTAAGTTTAGCTAAGTAACAGCACAGTACTAAATCTATTCAATAGTTTAGTTTTTCCGTTTTTAACATCAATCTAGTCAAAACTGCTAAAAATTCTCAAGTCATTGATATGGTTTGATCCTCAAGTGCATAGTCTGGGTTATCTGCTTTTCATTGGAAAAAAAAGGCAGGTCCAATTCGAACAGTCAAAACAAATTTACTGGTATTGTCACTTATTTATTTCTTACGCCTTGAGCTTGAAAGTACAGAGAAAGAAATATCCTTGTAAAAGAATCGGTGTCACAATGAAGCAAAATTTTACAAATCCCCTTGTGGCCGTATCTCTCTCACCCATGTGTTTTCTTCCGAACTTTTTGTAAGTTACAGAGAAGCAGTTTAGCTATTTAATTAATGTATATCACGTCCCTTTTTGCAGTGAGGAAGCAAAAATTTAAAATAATAATAAAACATGGACGGCAAATCACTCTTTATTGTCTATCCTTGAATATGATTTTATAAACTTAAAATAAACCAGTTGCTTTTAAAATATACTGTTTATTTTTTCTAGGAAAACTTTCAAAATTACATGAACTAACAGACTTATTTTTTGCTTTGCAAATCAAATTATTCGTATTGTGGAAGAAAAGTGACTGAAAAAAATATTTTTAAGGAAGACATAGCATATAATCCATAGGGAAATTTAAAGGCTAAGGGTAGAAACGTACGTGATAATTTTTATTCTTCTCTGTTCTGTTAGTTGGTACCTGAGTTTATTGACTATTAAGATGTCTTGCCCAAATTGTGACTTATTACCCTCCTTCACTTTTTACCAGACCTTCAAGAATAAAATTTTCTGACGAAAAAATCAAGAAAAAAGATTATGAAGGGGCGGAACTTATTAATTATTCAGAACACACTCAAGCTCATGATCTGAATGTAAGATCTGAGAAAATCGGTTTCATAGCAACAAAGACCAGTGACGGGTGACAGAATGCATTGAACTTGTATAATTTGGGCTATATATTTACACATTAGGGGAGTTGGGGTAAAGTATAGCGTGTCTGCATGCAAAATGTGTCAGCTATAATTATTCTACATTTGACGAAGTGAGAATTATTTTATAACTTCACGCTGTCCAAATAATTTACCCCCCCCCCCCCTAATGTGCGAACATATGGCCCAAATTATATAGGTCCAATGCATTCTGTCACCCAAGCATGAAACCAGTTTTTAAAGATCTACAGATCAAAATCTTTGAGTGTGTTCTGAATAATTAACAAGTACCAAAGAGGCTTTTATGCACAAGGAAATAAATGCTTACATCTTTCATTTGAATCTGTTTCAGCTTCAGGGGAGTGTACATGACTTCCAACATATGGCAGGTTATGTCGTTATAAGAGGCGCAAACTCTAAAGTTTATAGCCATGAGTGACTTTCTTCCTTGGAATTCTTTGAAGTGCCCAACAACCTTTACAATCGCTTCATCAGTAAGCTCAGCCTCTTGTTTAGTCTAAGAAGAAAAATAAGTAGATGTCAAGTTGTGTCAAGTAGCGCTACAAGTCTAACTCGCAAAATGAATTTTGAATGTTAGTGATATATTTTGAGTGAGAAGTGAAAAAAAAAACAGTTTTTTTTATGAATGATCTTGACAGGCATTTATTTTATGAATTTAATAAAGAAACAGTTAGAAAAAGATAGAACAATTTAAGATTCTAACATGTGCATTAGCCCATGATATTGCCTTATATTTGGAAAATACTGAAAAAATAGCGCTGTACTAAATACACAAAGTATAATTAAAAAACAGGACGTTGCTAAATGCAGCAAGAAAGTCTTTAACTAGCCTGCAAAAAATCAAAGACTAATTTATAAGGTGCTTATTATTCTTTCGCAGCTATAATATTAAAGCTTTTGCCATACAATTTAATTTCTCTAGAAAACTCAAGCTAGGCCAGTTTTCGTATAAAGAGTTTTTTTTTAGAGTTTACCAAATATAAAGAATTGTCAAGAGTGAGCTTATTTTAGCTGCTTTTGTAAATAGACGTTGCATAAACTGCGAAGCAATGATGAAAATAAATAGCCTCAACCATTGACGAATTAGCCTTGTATTTGAATAATTTTTTTTCACTCGGTAGTTTTCTCAAAATGCTTTTTTTTCCACTTGCAAAGGTGATTACGAAAGGGAGTATTAAAAAGGGGGGTTTTAAACACTAGTTTAAAGGTTTTTGATCATGGTTATTTCAGTAGTAGACCTTTTTATGATTTCAAGCCTTTACACTCAAGAAGTGACACTAAAATCACACTTTGGTGCCATAAGACATTTTATGGTAGTGTTGTCATGACGAAATTATAAAAAATGCGTAAATGTGAATCAGCTTTCAAATCACCTTAAGCAGCCCTCTATGATATTTTAATGCCTTATTAGTACTGGATGAATAAAACAGAAAAAGGGAGACTTGCCAGCGTTTCCAGCTCTTTTAAAAAGTTCCCTTTAATTTGTTTCCGCCATAAACTTTTGCTATTAAGATAAATTTAAATAATAGTTATCACTCCTGAACAAGGTGCTGGTTTTCTCTGTACTAGGGTACAGCTATCACTACAATAATGACCATTAAGTGAGTTCAGGTCCTGGGCATGAAAAGTTTCACTAATATTCAAATACAAAGGACAGAAGGATAAATTGTTGTTTTTGGAGGGGTGATAGTTTTACATCGAAATGGAGTAAAAAAAGAAGCTTTTGTCACCTCCGACAAAACAGGCTGAATTACATTTTCTAGTTAAATTGTTGATTTGAGGAGGGTTGAGCCGAACGCGTTTGATTTGAATAGGGGTTGAGTGAGACATGTTTGGGGTAAACAGGGAAGGAGTATTGGGTTAAATGAGGGTTGAATTGCACGGAAGCAGTTAAATGGGGGTGGAAATAAATAGAGGCTGAGTTGCACGAAGGTTGAATTACATAGAGGTTGAGCTGAATGGGTTTGAGTTGTATGGATAATGAGTTGATTCAGAGTTGAGTTACATTGAGGTTCAGTTTAATGAGGGTTCAGTTAAACGAGAGTTCAGTTAAACCGTGGTTCAGTTGCGTGAAGATTCCGTCGAATGGGGTTGAGTTGCACGGGGGTTCAGTTGCGCGAGGGTTGAGTTGCACGAGGGTTCAGTTAAACGGGGGTTGAGTTGCACGAGGGTTCAGTTAAACGGGGGTTGAGTTGCACGAAGGTTCAGTTCCATAGGGGGTTGAATTTCACGGAATTTAGTTAAACGAAGGTTCAGTCGCACAGAGTTGAGTTGCATAGGGGTCCAGTTGCATGAAGGTTCAGTTAAATGGGGTTTAGTTGCACGAGGGTTCAGTTGCACGGGGTTTCGGTTGCACGAGGGTTCAGTTACAGCTAGGTTCATATGAACCAGGGCTCAATTACATGGGGGTTCAGTTGCACCTGAGTTTAGACCTACGAAGGTTCAGTTAAAGGTGTTCAACTTTGGGGTTCAGTTAAATGAGGGCTCAATTACATGCACACACTTAAGGACAAATACAAACCTCGTCATCATGAAAATATGTAATTTCCATGATTCCCGTCTTATCATCAAGGTGAAAATTCGTTCTACCAGGATGAGACTGAATATTTTTCACTTGACCAATCAAAACAATGATGGCAACAGGCCGATTCTCTACAGTGATTTCACCACCTGGACATCGTAGAATCTGACCAACTGTCATTTCAACTACATTTTGAGCTTTGGACATTCCAGGCTTTAAAAAAAAGAAGTTATTTTGAAAGTCTTTTCCACCTTCAATCCTGGAAAGTGTTTATGAATACTGGAAATTTCAAAATAGCACTACTAAGAGCAAAGAAAACAGTGGCATAAAATATAAACACTTTCATATTTTGATCCCCTCCCCCTTCCAACCCCTTATCTAAGATACCTTCTAACGAAAGTTTAGAACACTCCGAAAGTTTCAACTTGATAACACCGGCCATCGAAAGGCATAGCTGATGATCGAGTTATCAGCTAAAACATGTATGTGAACATTGAGTACATCATATAATTTTAGTCTCATTTTCCTTGGGGAGTAGGGATGATGTAAGCCGTGGAAGCATGTTTATTAGACCTTATGACATTTCTGAGCAAAATAAATAACTCAGAATTTTGGTTCAACATCACGGGGATTGGGGGGGGGGAGTGGGCAAAGCGCCATTTTATTTATATTTGTCAATTTAGGAAAATACGCAAAATGTAATAAAAAGCATCTTTTTGTACAAAATACTAAATTGTTTGATTATAATGATATTTACTAATTTTAAAGTTCGTTCGGGTTTAAATCAGTTCTATTACTAGTAGTAAACTGTTCCAACCTTAAGCCACCTAAGGCAATCCCCTTATTGGACACTTCGTTCTATAGCGTCCTTTTTAAGGCTTCCTCTTTAGCCACTTCCCAGTAATTTGTACAACCTCATCTTGGCCTAATCCAGAGCATCCAAATTTTCTTTTACCATCTTGATGGCTATTTAGAAGATATAATTAGTATATATGGTCTTTGTTCATCTAGATTGAGTCCTCATCCCTCTTTCCACTCTTTCTTAATATTTTTAGCCCCTTTGTTCCTGTAAAGTTCCATATGGAACCTTGTAAACAAGTGAAAATAATGAAATGAATTCAACAAATAGAAAAAAAAACAATGATAATTTCCAAAGATAAGTTTAAATATCTTAAAAGCTATAACCATGTGAAGCCCAAGTCTTTTATATTTTCTACAAATAATGGAATTTCTTCAAAACTTAAAAATACACTACCAAGATTTCCTTTCTCTTCCTATCTCTTTGGAACTTTTTATACATCAAGTAGGAGCAACTGTTTTTTGTTTCTGGAAAATTTATTCGGGAAATCTTTTTTGCTTGAAAAATTGTAACTAGAAACAAAATACCTGATTTCAAATGACATATGCTGATAGTTAAGAAATCACCACAACAATCTAAAAAAATCAAGCCTCATTAAAAGTTTTCATTGCCTCAATGGAGAGACATTAAAAAAAAAAAAAAAAACTACCCTCTTGTCAATATACAGAACAAAATTTACCTTTCTGGAACCAGCTGGTGAGCCACCAGATGGAGAGCTCATAAATCCTCCGCTTTGATCCATTTTTCCCACTTTCAAGAGCTTAAAACAGTAGCAATAGAGTTAGTCTGAAAAAGAAAGATTTTAATTAGTAGCTGTTTTATATATTTTGTTTAATAACAAACTTTCATGTATCCACTAAATATTTTGATTAAAATCAATTCACAGCAAAAACTTATAATTGCCCAAAAATTAGGAGAGTAGTTATTAGCCAGTATACCTCCCTAAATTTCCCTAAATAAAAATCTTTACTTTGGGAACTTATTGTTCAATTACAGATTATCTCCTAACAAGTTATCAGATCTATTTAACTGCCAACAGCTGTGAATATCAAGACAAGTGTAAACATTGCTGATGAGAAGATATAGTCATGTTAAAAAGGTTGATTAAATGATCGATTCTATTTAAATCCTAATGCATTGAGAACATTGCCAAGGTTGGCTCTGAGTTTTAAGGAGGGATGCAATAGCAAGACCCATATTACTCAACCTTTCAAAACTTGTAGAATACTTATGAAAAACTAAATACCCTGTAATAAGTAATTTCTGAAATTACAATCTTTTTTACTAAAGTTCATTGGCACTCAATATTTTTGGCACATCCCTAGGGTTCTGGGGAGCCCAGTGTAAACAGCCAGACGTAAACAAATGCTTGCTATTTGGAATAAAAAAAGGAAGAAAAAAAATGCGTTCATCTAAGAAGGTACTTTAATACCAGAAAGACAAGGGTGATGAAATGAACTAGAACCCCTGGTAAAGAAAATACAGTTACCAGGTTTGTAGATGAAAAACACCTCTCCATAATAAATTATTTATCACCCATATTATCCTTCACTTATCACTCTCTTTCTCTTATTTTAGTAGACAGAGTGACCTTTTTTTTTAATTGCTTCTATAAGGATAAACCTGATAAAGAACCTAAAGTCCCTATGGTCTGGGGTAACCAACAATAAACATAATTTCATTATTGAGATTCATATGTTCCCTAAATTACAAAGACTTCATATTCCTCTTCAAAATGTTCTCCTTATACACCATAATATGCTCTAAACTTGTTTGAATAGCTAAAAACAGCCTAAAATTCTTTTCTTTTGAGCATTATTGCTGTTTTGATTGCACTTTGCCAGTAATTTGTAACCAATTACAGTAGTAATCTAAACCCCATTTTGTTTGGCAGTTACTGGTTACTGGTTGCTAGAGTGACTAGTAAATAAAAGCTAGCTTCTAGTGTCATTTCTTTATGCAATTACCATATACCTTGAACATTGAAAAGTCCTGTATCTAAGTTGCAACAGAAAGTATTTCTTTCATTTTGGTGCTTGATTTTTATTTTTGAAAACTGAAAAATGTGTGTTTCTAACTTTTAATGGATAACTAGAAAATACTGTCACAATGTTCAACAGTCATCCAGTAAAATAAGAGAATGCTAGTAAATTAAATGGTTACAAGTCTAGCACCAAAAACAGGGCTGCTGTCTATGATCTCAATCAAAACATATAATAAAGCACCTTTATAACTGAAGAACTTTATTAATCTAGAACAATCCCATTTATAGGATGAATAGTAAATTTCTAAAGAATTTGATTCATTCTTTAACTAAAAGATAAACATATTATTTGATTTTACAATCATATTTTTTTGCCAAACATAGTAATCACTAATGTCACAATTGCATCATAGCCCCTCTTCTTAAAGCCTAAATAAGGTGGCAACAATGGAGTAACACCATAATAACAAAAATATTACTTCAGTACAGATTATACTTTGAATGAAATCATCATAAGTGAGTGCCAGAATAGTAAAGCCAAAAAGATGCTCACCTATTGCAAGCTGATTTCTGAAAATCTGGCAAAAATAAACAGGAAACAACATAAAACTAAGGTCAGGGATATTCATTCTTACTAAAACATATTCAACTCATCACTGCTAGGTTTAGAAAAGCTAAAACACCAAGATTTATTGGTCTGAGGGATCAAAACCTTCCCTCATCTCCCTAACTGTGTGAGAAGGATAAGAAACAGTAAAAGTCATACTTAAAATAAGCATGTTAAGTGTAAGAGTAATAACCACTGCAATAGATATGACAAGTGCTGAAATAAGTTGTAAAACTTGATCCAAATGATTATTCCTGATTGTGAAGAGTCTATTGCCTCTCACCTTAAGGCCAACACAGAGAAGTTTTGGTAGCATGTATCTAAGACTAATCTCTCGCACTGACCTAAATGTAAGATTAGAAAACCTGATGGCATCATTATCACTATACAAAAGGAACTGCCTGAATAAAAAATTATGCACTAACTTCACCACCATAACAACAGACACTTATCCTCCCAAGTTTCCCAGTTGAAGCAACTTTCTCAATGCCACTCATCTCCTCTATTGATGGTGGTGTTTACAAGAGACCAAAGAAATGTTGATTGCAAACAACTTTTTGAAAAACAATCCCCAGTATATTACTAATGCAATTGAACTGATCTTTTATTAATTTATTTTATTAAATAAAGGAGGAAGCCATAGGCTTGTCGCATAACAACACAAAAAAACAACAGCTCAAACACCAACACGGCAAAACACAAAAAAAAAATAAAACGAAAAAATATTCATAAATAAAAAACAACTATGCAACAACTATATTACAGAAACTGTTTTTCACAAAACTCAGTTTCAACAAGAGCACTCTTAAATGATTGCACTGTTTGCATAGAAACTATGGTATCAGGTAAACTATTCCAAAGTTTAGCTGCAAGGTTAAAAAAGCTAGATTGACCTATTCTCTTGAGCACTCGTGGCTGATACAGTTTATACAAGTTTTGTCGAGTGGCTGAGTAATGACTAAGTTTGAAAAAATCAGCCCAGTCCACATTATTGACACCCTTCATAATATGGAATGTATTGATCAGGTCAATCCTATCCCATTGAAACTCCAGAGAAGGAAGTCCCAAACACTCCAGTCAATGCTGATATGGTAAATGGCTCAAATATGGCACTAACTTTGATGCCCATGTTGAACCCTTTCAATTTGCTGCAAGTCACATTTCCATGTAGGATACCACACAGAGGAACAATATTCTACCACCGGGCATACTATTGTCTTGTATAGTGTCATAAAAGTGTGAAGGTTAAATTTCATAAAACTTCTCTTAATTCAAAGCAGACTGTAATTAGCATTTTGTGAAATTATTGACACATGCTTGTGAAACTTCAATTGGTTATCAAAGTGGATACCTAAATCCCTTACTGAATCTGAAGATGAAACAGGTGTATCACCAAGAAAATAATGATAAGTCAAGCTTTTTGAAAAGTAATGGAGTACAAAACATTTTTGATGGTTTACAAACATGGAGTTCAATTATATGTCATGCAACAGAAGATCTACTACAGTATTGGAAGCAAGCACACATCAAATTAATTCTCAAAAAAGGATTGATTCAAGGAAACAGCTGAAAATTTCATCAGCTGAAAAATTAGTATTAGCTTAATGATGAGGAATGGTGTGGAAAATTCCTTAATGGTGGGGAAAATTCCCTAATGACACTTCTGTGACCCACATAGAAAACAACCAATCACCCATTGACAGCCAAGATCATATTTGTAAAGGCAGGCAGGGGTGCACTTAGGGGGGGGGGGGACAACAAAAAATTCACAGTGATCCCCTTAGGTGGCACTAACTAAAAAAAAATTCATATTAACACCAGGTATAGAAAAGGTTCTAAAGCTGCAAGTAGCAGAATTCAACAGAATTTCAAAAGCTGCTGACACTTCAGCAGCACAACTTGTGTTTTGACAGGTTCTCTTTGAGCAAAAAGTATTTTTATATGTAAAAATGGTATTTTCAGACACAAACTGCCAACAAATTTCAAAACTGCTAAGTAGTATTGCTACTCTACAACCCTACTTTTTGTGCAGTGGATTAAAATCATAAATATAATGTTTCCACATACTACCTTCCACAAAGAGGTCCAAACCAAAGCTGCAATATTGTTTGTTGACATAACATGGTCAGGCAACATGCTCTATGATTTAATGGATGAATTTACAAAAGAGCCCTTTCAAACTTTCTTGAAACCCTTTGCTGGTAAAATTTTAATTAGTAGTAGTATTAGTCAGCAATGTGGGTGAATAATGGCTGAACTGAAAGAAATCACCACAAGATAGATTATCAACACCTTTAATAATTTAAAATGTGCTAACCAAATCAAATTTATTTCTCCTGAATTCCAAATATGGTAGATTCAAACTGCTTAGCCTATACTCATAAGGTAAATACTTTAAATAAGGAACAAATTTAGATGCTTGTCTCTGCACTTCTTCAATAAGCTGTGACTCTGATTTTCTTGTTGACTACTACACAGAAGACCAGTATTCAACAATACATTGCATAATTGTCTTATACAGTTGAGCAAAGCTTTTCTGGTTAAATCTTCTAATCATTCTTTTGATGTCAAGCAAACTGTAGATTGCCTTATGTGATATAGCTAATGCTTGAGTACCAAACATCAGATGACTATCAAAAATAATACCAAAATCCCTAATAGAATCAACAGAACATACCACTACATCATCAATGAAATACCAGTACTACTACTGAATAATTCACCACAAGGCATTTTCCCTGATTAATAAGCATTGAATTTAAATTACAAAATTAATCAATGCATTTATACCTTCCTTTACAGGAGCTGCATCAACTGGGAAGAATATAGGCTACTATATGAATCTTTACATCATCTGTAAACATTTTAGTTGGGCTAAGTTGGATTACCTGTGGCATATCATTTACAAACATACAAAATAAAACTGGTCCAAAACAACTACCCTGGGGAACTCAACTCAATGCACTATACCCCTCATATAAAGCCTTACCAGCCCTAATGTTTGGTGACCTATCTGTTAGGAAATCTGCATTCTAAGCAAAAAGTTCTGTATCCAATACTATAGTTTTGGTGTTTTTTCAACAGCTGAGGTATTGTAACCTTGTCAAATGCCTTACAAAAATCAATATGAACACAATCAAGCTTTTGAGCTGATATCAGCTATCTTTTGAAAATGCTTAGTTACATTCATTAACTAACTGTTACAAGACTTAATTGTTTCTAACACCATGCTTTGCTGATGCCACTGGTCACTTTTTCAAAATACTTTTAGAACAGTAAACCATTTCTTTCTCCTTAACTCTTGAAAAAATTGAGGTTTTTGAAACAGAACAATGAATACTTCAATCTGACATTATTCTATACTTATGAAGTGGTTTTATCACTGCCTTTTTCTACATAGCAGGGCATTTATCAGGATCCAAACAAAGGTTAAAATGAAAAGCACAAGGAGTGGCCAAACAAGAAGCTAATTCATGCATTTGAAACACTCCATATTAGGGGCTATATATTAAAAAAAAATCACATACAATATTTTGTACATGTTAAGGTGCAACATCTGAGTTGTCAAACTGTGAACCATTTTGCAGTGAAGGAGCTACCTGCATGGAATAAATTGTAAATGAGCAACAGTATTTAGAAAGAATGATGATGAAGTTTCATTAAAGACAGCTGCCTTCTTATCATCATCAGCAGATTCACAAGCATCAGGATCAATTAAGATTGTAGATACTGGTGACTTTCTTTGTTAACCAGCTTCCTTGTGTACTTGAAATGGTGAAAATAATACAACAAAAGGTTGTAATACAGCTGTTGTGTAAAATAGTATTTGAAATAATTTAAAAATGGGGATGAGCTAGACTAACAATGAAGAAAAACATGATCATCTGATTAATAGAAAGATACTGTATATGATAAAGTAAACCTAATAATTAAGTTAGGCTACCAAGATATTTGGAAAGAACATAAAATAAAAATCTAATTATAGGCCTAGCCTACTATATTCATTTTATTAGCATAGCATGTTTCTTTTAGATATGGTCAACCAAAGCAAATTTACTAGAAAAAGCTATACATTAGAAGTTTTGCCAAGCTTTGACAAATTTTCATCAGAAATATTAGCTTAGGACTAATTGGTATACATCACTGAGTTCTTCCATTTACTACTACTAACAACTCACCACAGCACCAACCCACCTGAGGCCAACACAACTATGCATGCTCCTCCTCCATCCCAGTCTATTCAAAGCCTCCCTTTTCATACCCTCCCATGAAGTTCTAATTTCCTTTGAATCTTTCTCCCACCCTAGACAAGGATGACCTGCTTTTCATTTAGCCCTAGCCTAGATGATTGGCTGAAAAGAATGGTAAATTTTTACCAAATGATATTATTGACTTACAAATAAAGTGAATATACCACTCAATGCCTTTTCTTGTGCTCTTTCCAAATATAATAATCATTTTTGTCAGGAATGAATTTTACCCCCACCCCTATATATACCAATTCAGGGTATATATTTGCACATTAGGGGGGTGGGGGTAAAGTTTAAACTTACCTTGGTAAATTTTTACCAAATCATATTATTGGGTTAGGAATAAAGTGAATACACCATTTGATGCCTTTTTTATGCTGATAATGAATATAATAATCATTTCTATTGGAAATGAATTTTAGACCTCCCCCCCCCCCTATATATGCAAATTCAGGGTATATATTTCTACATTTTTTTTT